>CAUYPK010075810.1:0-15995 GCA_963574355.1 Loris lydekkerianus
GTCGCCCCCCCCCCCCAAATACTTAAAACAAAATTTTATTTTGCTTAAAAAAAAAAAAAAAAAAAAAAAAAAAAAACCTCATTTCCTCAACTACTCTAGTTACATTTCACATGCTCAACAGGCACAAGTGAGTGGGTGCCATGTTGGACAGAAGATTTTCATAACCACAGGTAATTCTACTGGATGGTATTGCTGTAGCCAAGCTAGCTTTCTGCCCCTCTGTTTCTTGAATATGACAGGGGTATTTCCACCACCAAGTCTTTGTCCTTGCTCTTCCTTCTCCTGTGGCTGCTCTCCCCCAATCTGTTTAAGTGGTTTCTCTTTATTGATATTTCTCACCATGGGTTGGGGGAGTAAAAGTATTATCTTTTCCTCACCCTTTACAAAGCTCATGGCTGAGATCCCTGTAACATTGGACAGATTAGCAAGAGAAAAAGCCCCACAATTTGTTTACTTTTGATATAAATTTTAAATTTCATGAAAGATTTCAGAAATGAAGATTAAAAGAAATGGTGAAATCTGGGTTTTTGTTTTTGTTTTTCTTTAATTCTTCCTTTCTAGGGGAAGAATTTTTATGGAAAATTGTGTACGCATAATTAGAAGACAAAAGGGTATGAAGTGATGATAATAAACTGGGAGGGAACTTAGCAAGGCCAATATGACATTCCCTCCTTCTGGGTTCAGGCCTAGACACCTGTCTCATGACAATCTTCAGGGAGGAAGGGAGGGAGAAGGTCAGAGAATTGCCTTCCTGAGTTTTATGACCTGCTTCAAGAAATAAGGGAGCAGGGATGGCAAGGGTGGCGTTATTGATTCTGCTATTTCCTCAAATGCCAGGGTGCCATGTTTTGGAATAGTAATTCCTGAGCCCTCTCCCAGTGTAAATGTCATCTTTCCAGGAGACTCAATTTACAGTCACCATCCACACATTCCCTCCATAGCACCCAACTTAAATGTCTGCCCAGCATTTATGGCTGTCTCGTATTTCTCTAGGTCATTTTTCATTTTGTTGCCTATAAGAACCTGGTCTTTATTCCACTGAGACCACTGCTGTATTACCTTTACCTAAATGAGTGTCTGGCAAGTAATAGGTGCTCCATAAACACTTGTACAGGAAGGGAGGCAGGGGGAATAGGTGTTATTATTTACGGTACATATCATTTCAAACATAGGAATATTTTGTAGAAAGTATCTCACTGAAATAAAATGTGAGCACCTAAGATACACTCAATATTAAATTCAGTAAGCTCATTTTGAAACAAATTCGAAATCTGATGCTTACATGTGTACTCCAGCTCTGCCTCTATTTTGGACAAATCACTTTGCTTCTGATAGTCTCCACCTTATTCTTAAAAGAAGTAATTATGATTGGAATGAAAAGATTTCTTACAGTTCTAAACTCTGTGCTTTCTATGAAGATATTGAACCCAAGGGAAATATTCAATGCTTTTAATATATCTAGAAAATACCTATTTATGTACCATTTCTTATTATAATATTCAGTGACTATTTCAACTTTATTTTAAATCATCATCATATTGAACGCATGGTCTTAAGCTGCCTAAATGTTCAGGAAGTAAAATTTTAAAAAGCATATTTTATCACATAATATTAGAGAATGTTTTACTATAAAGAAACTGAGGTAGTCATTAAAGTGGAAATTAGGGACAGATCTGCTCAAGTATCACATTTATCACAGCCTAATTGTTAGGCAATTGATGAGATGAAATTAGAACAGTCAGGATTCCTCCATCCACCTGCTGTAGGTATGTCAATTTCATAAGGATATAGCCAAAGAGCAAAGTAAAAACTACCCTCTCCTTCTGACTCTTCTAAGTATGGAAAATACATATTTGTTTGATGGTTTATTATCAGACAAAACAAGTTTATACAGTTGGTCTTTCATATATCAGGTCTTCTTTCTAGACACTTGTACTTAAAAGAAATACATTCTCCAAAGAACCTACTTAGAAGGTTATCCAGGTCATGAAACTCAAAAAGTGTACTTACTGTAGGACACTCCTTGAAATTCCTTTATATGAAAAATTTTTAAAGCAGTTATAAGCCAGGATTTTATCATTTTAATTTTCATATACTCTCCAAGACCTAAGACATTATATTGAATATTAGATGAATGACCAATATTTAAGTAATCTATGTTTAGAGAAGAAATGATGTAAAACAGCACACAATTGTCTTTCTAGATGAAGTTACATAACTTTGATCAAATGTCTGGCCATTCAGAGAGGTTCTCTTAGGTTTTCATGTCCCTTTTAGGCACTCTTGAGGGAGGCTCATGCTATTTTCAGAAAAAGACGTGGGCAGCATCTTCCAGAGTGGTGTCTTCAAATGGAAACTCAGTGACGAGATAACAATGATCTTCATGCCCAAATTGCTGAACAACAGTGAGCTCCAAAAAACAGGGAAAGGCCCACACTGCCAAAGATAGCTTGTTACTGGAGAATTGTAATACTTTAGATTTACTGCTTATTAAAATGCAGAAGGCCATTACTTCCCTCAGAACAAAGTTGGTGAACAGAGATGAACCTAGGAAGCTTTTAGCCCATTTCCTGAATCATAAACAATGAGCTTCATACACAGCAACTCTACGAGACGTAAAAGGGAGTATATGATCTTTATTGGATTACTCAAAGCCTCAGTGAAGCTCCCTTCAAAAGTGATATAAATCAAATGTAACTGCTTCCATAGAAAAGCAATCAAGTTTTCAAGAGAATATCTTTGTTCCCTGAGGTTGCGTAGTAAGATTTAGATGCTTGTATTAGGACCTCTGCAATGGAGCATACTTAAGTAATTATAAAAATCCAGCCTGCAAAAACACCTGGACAGACTCCCAAAGGAATTGAATCCATCTTTTTTTGTTTCAAGTTTAGGAATACTTTATATAAGTATTTGCCCATCTACTTTCTGAAAACACACGTGCTCCTACTTTGATGTATTAAACAGGGTGTGTTCTAAAATATTTTCTATTCCAGTATTATTATTCAGGAATCAGTATTATTATTCACTTTTAAATCAGTGCCATTTATGTCCTTCTACAAAAATAAAATAGAACTAACAGAGCTTAAATCTGAGGAGAAAAAAAATAAAATCAAAAGAAAACATACTTTGAGATTGTGGAGAAGTTTCAAGAATATAAAATTATTCCTTCTTCAGAACTTCTCAAGAGGGGTTCCACAATCTTACTAAAAAGTATCTTTAAGCTAGGCAAAAAATAATTTGCCTCTCTTTGCTGAAAATAATTGGCTGTAAAAGTCCTTGGGACTCATGAGAAGGCCATGGTTTTCCTTTCTATCTCTGCCTTCTGTCAAATATTTAATGATGCTCTAGATTGAAAACACATGCAAATCTTGATCTCTTTTGAGCTAACTTTGCCCACTTGGAAGAGTAACAACCATATTCTGGAGCTGCAAGTTAAAATAGCTGGCATTTATTTGTTGCTTACTCTGAGAATCTAAGCAAATCAAAATGCCTTCCAAAGTTTGTCTTTCTTAGAAAATATATCTTCAAGATCAGATATAAATCGTCCCCTTATAGCAAGTCTCTAAGAACGAATAATCATCCAGTCAAAAATTATTAACATATACTTTAGTGCCCAGAATTGTGCTAGGATATAGAAATGCAAATTAACCACAGAGGCATAATCTATGGCATCAAGAATCCTGTAGTTTATTGGGTAAGAAAACACATAAAAATGTGTAAATTATACAAGATAACGAATATGTGTTAAATTCTGGGGCTATCTTATAGGTGATATAAGAATTCAGAGATGTGGAAAATCAATAGAGCTTATCAGAGTTGGAGAATGTTGTGAAGAAAGTATATCTTAACATGAAGAGAAGGATTTAGAGTTGATGTGATAAATTGTTCAGAGTAATTGTAGGTTTTTGAGCAGGGGAGTGACAGAGGAAACCAACACTGGAGGAAAATGTACTGGGCATCAGTATGCAGGAAGTCTCGGATGATAGAAGAGGTATGCTAACTAGGAGTCTAGCATAATACCTCAGGGACAAAATGATAAAGGCCTGGGCTACATGGTGGGCTGTGGGAAGATAAAATTGACTTTTTGAATAAAAAATTGATAGGTCTTCATAACTAAGTGGCAATAGTAGAGTGAGATTATTACTTAGAATATATATTACAAGAGTTAACAACAAGACACTCGTAAAACATAATAATACTATTTTAGTTTGTGTTCTCCCAAAAGCATAGCCCAAGATGAGGGCAGGAAAATAAGTCTTTTATTTGGAGAATAGTCCCAAGAAGGAATGAGTAAGGGATTGGGAAGAGAGAAACAGGGAAAGGAGAAAAGGCAATAATTGTTACCTGTGGTGAGCTGAAATGCAATATGGATGAATAGCACACAGTCCATGAGACCTCCACAGAAAGCACAGACAGCCTGCTTCAGGCCACCCTACAGAGCCCAGGAGACAGGGCCTCATTCACCGACTTCCATACCCTTGGTTAAGTGTTGCTCTGGGAGGCGTGATCTGAGTTTACTGCACTTTGATGTTGACTTCCCTGGGGGTTGAGACCTTCCTTTGCTCAGTGACGCTGAATGTTGAGCAACATGGCAATAGTACTTCACCACCACACCTGCACGGAAATCAAGTGGGGATGCAGAGTGTCACATCCCAAGCCTCTGCTGTCATCACCCACCACCATACATGGGACAGTAAGGCACCATATTTATAGAAGCCAGGGAGGCAAGTGGACCTTAATGACTAATCACCCAGGTTCTGGACTCAAAGGTCTCTGGGTAGGATTCAGTGTTCTCTGTAGGACATTAGATAAGTCTTCCTCTAATGTCTTTAATTCCCTATAATGAGAAGGGATGGCAATAATATTACCTAACTGGTACCATTGCTATAAGAAATCAATGAGTTATTGCATGGAAAATAATTAGCCCAGTAGAAAAAAGGATCCCCATAATGTCAAGTCACAGTAGTATTTTTTAATTGGAATTCCTAGGAATTCTGCAAAAAAAAAAAATTAAAATTGTCAACTTAGTATACCCAAATTTAAAATAAGCATTTTTGTATGCACCCTTAATCCAATGATAGGATTACTGATGGTCCCAATTAAGGTACTTAATAAAGCTTGAGAGAATACTGATACTAATGCACCTAATAGCTGAATATCTCCACATTCAATTAAAATTCTCACTTTTCTCAAAATCTAGAGACTGCTCCCAGCCTCTGACAAATTTCCCTTCATAGCACCTCACAGTCAGTGCAACTGTGTTCCTTCCCAGTGTGTGAGGCCGGCACCAAGAACAGGTTACTCTGTGAACACACATAGTCCTCCCATGTGAGTTCTCCAACTTCCAGACTTGATAGAGAAATATTATTCATTCCAGGTAGGACAAATTCATGTCATTAGTTCCATCGTGCACACCCATGTGCAGCAGATAGTACTAAGGGAAATAATTTGAAAGATAGCTAAAGATCAACAAAAGAGCAACCTGCTCACATAAGTGCAGGTGGTGTCCACCTCCTCGCATATTCACTGTAAGTCCCAAAGTCAGCAGGTTCTATGGGGGTGCTGCAGTAGCTCCGATGGAGAAATCTCAGAGGAATATTTATAGGCTCATAAAATATTCATTCTAGATCATAGGTCCTTAAAATACTAGGTCTAGAAATGACCTCAAAAACTAGGCTGTGGGGGCGGTGCCTGTGGCTCAAGGAGTAGGGCACCAGTCCCATATACCGGAGGTGGTGGGTTCAAAACTGGCCCCAGCCAAAAACAAAAAACAAAAAAAAACAAACAAACAGGCTATGGATTGTAAAATGAGAAAACAGAGATTCGACCATGTTAAATTTCTTTCCCATCATCACACACTGGTTCCAGAATAACAACAACATAAACCTACAGACCTCCTAGCAGCCAGGCTGGGCTGCTCCTGCTCCACCACACGTCCCTCAGAAACCCCTGTCAGGTCTAGGCTCCTGCCCACACCATACTCCCACACCCTCTAGGGAGAAATGTGGGCTAAGCTCCACTTAGATTATTTACCAGGTGACACTGGAGACATTTTTGTGAAAAGATTTCCACACCCAATGATCAGCCTCAGAGCATACCTGGAAGATTATCCACACGGAAAGGTAAATTTCTTTTACCAATACCAGAGTGAAGTAAGGCTTTCCACAAATGCAAAGAGAAAAGTTAGAGAAGAGGGCAGGAAAGAAAGGGAAGGTAGAAAACACACCTCCTGGTAAAGCAATAGATGGATGAAAACAAACACAGAAATGTCCAAAAACGGTACCAGAGTAAGATGTGGCTTTTTTTTTTTTTTAATAATTCTTTTTTTAAGAATTCAACTACATCCAGGTAAATATAAAAGATATAAAGTCTCCATCTTTTTTATAGCTAAATAGTGTTCTATGGTATATACATACCACAGATTATTAATTCCTTCATGAGTTGGTGAGCACTTGGTTTGATTCCATGTCTTGGCAATTGTGAATTGCCCTGCGATAAACATTCTAGTGCAAATGTCCTTATGGTAAAATGATTTTTATCACAAGAACAGAAAAGCAAGAATACAATGTACTCAATACTAATATGAAACCAATACACAAATAACTTTTTTCCTTGAGAAGGTGACTCTTGTGCCCTGAGACAGTCCACTCTTTCTCTGAAGTACTAGGTTTATCACATTTTTTTTTATCATGTCTATGGTCCACAACTGCTCTCAGAAAAGACCCTGCTATTAGTCATTTGTACTATAGTATGAAATAATACTATTTTTTCTCTTACAGTTATTTTCATCTCTATTCTTGTAATAGAATAAAAATTTTATTTCTTGCTAAAGAAATTGTAGGCACCAGGTAGAGATGAGGACTGCATTTTGTTTGTATTTTCAAAACGACAAAAAAGGCAGCATAGTAAAGTATTAGCAGTAGAAAATGTTAGGCAGTAGGATGTTTGATTTTTATTTCTTTGTTATAGTCTTATTTTTGTAAATTATCCGCAATGATTACATATTATTTTTATAATTAGAAAAATAATTCTTTTTATGTTAAAAAATTGTACTTGCCTCTCAGTTATTTCGCCATGTGACATAAGAAAAGCACTATGTTTGCAGGACTTCTACCCAACATGACACTTAAAATCTCTGTTTATAAAATCCACAGCAACATGCCTCAGCAGCAGACCATATCATTCACCAAGTTACGAGGAAGTAGAAGGAATAAGCAGTGTAGGGGAAAATTTTTTTTTAAGTTACAGTTATATAAGAGTTTTGTTTTCTTTTTTCAAATTTCACATAATTTGAGGGTATAAATGATTAGTTACACTGTTTGTGTTTTTTTAGGTGAAGTCCCAGTTGCAGCTGACCCTTCACCCAGGGGGTTTTCTGCATCCCTTTACATGGCGCTCATTAGGTGGGACTTGCCAACCCCCTTCCCTCCTCCCCTCTCCCCCTACTTGAACAGATTATTTCAATTGCATGGTTTTCCTCACCAGTTTTGTAGTGTTAAATATTCTGCATTTATCAATTAACTTCTTTTAATCAACATCCAGAGCTGTTGGCATCACCTGTGGCCTTGAAACTATATTTTCTTGTTTTTTCTCACTCTTGTTTATCTTTGTTTCATGTGTTTCACATGAGTTTTAGAGTCATACTGTGATCTTCTTTGTTCACATTTACTTAGGGTCATCTAATTCTTATGCTACATTTCAAAATCTCTACAGCAACACTTACAGCATGGATGAACTTCAGAAATATGAGGCTAAATGAAAGGAGAAGGCAAATATAAAAGGCCATGTGTTGTACGATTCCATTTATATTAAAAAACAGACTTGAAAAATCCACAGAGACAGTGATAATGGTTGAACAACATTGGAAATGTACCAAAAACCATTGAATTGAACATGGTAAAATGGTCAATTTTAATATATCAATGTTATGTCAATAAAATGTAAAATTAAAAGATTGGGTGGTGAATGTTGTTCTTATCATTCCTTAATAATCAGTACTAGAAGTTAAAATACACACACACAAAAAAAAAATTTCCCTGTTAACAATCACCTCTTTGGTTCCATCCTGCTGGGAAAACTTTTACTCTATGGTCACTGGAATCACTGTTCATGTTTCCCAGCTGTTTCCTGTTTTGCTTCCTACACATGGAGCCTCTGCAGAGAGAGATACAGAATCAAACAACATAGCAAAACAGCCCAGTCCATGGAGCTGGAGACAAGTGTGGCATTCTCTTCCTCCCTCTGCCTTGCAAAGCATTGTCTCCCAAGTTGAAACATAAATAGCAACAAACAGAACTATAATTGCTGCTTCACAAGGTTCAAGTAATTATCAATCTCTGAATGCTAACAGAAAAATCATATTTTTGTATGTTCACTCTCCATGTACATATTGAGTATCTATTATGTCCAGCACTATGAGATAGAACAGTGAGTAAAACGTTACATTTTCTAAAATCTATTGTAATGATTTTATTTATATAACCATGTATTATTAGAATCCCATATTTTTTTTCTTGCGGTTTTTGGCTGGGGCTGGGTTTAAACCCGCCATCTCCGGCATATGGGGCAGGCACCTTACTCCTTTGAGCCACAGGCGCCACCCTACAATTCCATATTTTTATAAATGAGAACAGGAACAGAAAAAGCTAATAAAGTTGCCCATATTGCATTAGCTTCCAAATTGGATGCACCAATATGCCCACTGCTTAGGCTTTTCAAGGCAAACCTGCAGAGTCACATAATAGAAAAATTTTGATTAAATGATTTTGTCAATTTGGTCAAAGCTCAGAGTATCTGTTAATCTACATTTGTCTTATATTTGTTGTATAGAGCCACAAAACATTGTTAATGTTGTTAATACAAAAAAGACTAACAATTGTATTTATGATTCTTTTATAAAATGGTAGTTTTGAAAAAATACTTGACAAGTTATTTTTAAGATTATGTCTGAATCTAAAATCCTGTACAAATAGGAAAAAAAATTATTTGATAAAATTAAAATCTAAAATGAAACATGTACCTAATACACATGTACTCTAAATATATGTAGTGTCACAATACTTTTAAACTTTGTATCAATTATCAATACTTCAGATTTGTTTTTATTAACCGGTCATTTTTCAAGATTACATGTGAAAGTTAGAGTAACTGTATGGATTTTCTTTCCTTGTGGGGAGGAAAAATTGAATAAGAACGCGCTCCAAAGATTGCAGGACATAATTGTTCTGACAAATTTTTACTTTTCTGACTAATTTCTTTCTGGATAGAAACAGACTGGGTATCATTCTTGATAGCAGAATAAATAATGTTTTGCTTCTTTAAAAAAAAGAAAATAATTATTTTGCTTCGAATACTTTTTCTAAAATAGGAAAAACCCATCATAAGACCTAGAAAATAATCAGTGATCCTAACTAAATGTAAACATACATTTTGTTTTACATATTGTATTTGATTAATAATCTCAAGAATTTTACTTTTAAAAGCTTTTTAGATGTGTTTAAGCTATTTTGAGGTGCAATATAAGAGATCTCTTTTAATCTTATACATGATGGTCATTGGGTACAGTGCACAAAATATGCTGAGAAGGGAAAGGGTTCTCTACATATACTGAATAGCCCCCATCCTTTTCCATGGGAGTAAACCCAGTTGCTCCTTATAACTTATCACAGAAAGGCTTTCTTGGACTTGAAATACACTGTGATCGGATGTCTGATCAGATGTGAAACATGAGGTAAATTGTGACCCTCAATAAATTCTAACCAATGAGGAACTTCCTTGGTGAACCTGAACCTGAAAGAATCAATCACCATCAACGTACAGGCTTCTCTTGGTGGAAGAGGAATGACATTGCCTTTATACAGCAAATATTTGTTAATGATTGACAAAGAACAGAGAGAACTGGTGCATTTGAGAGACCTAGTTTATTATTATGAAAATATTTATTAACTTACGTAAGCAAAAAGACAGAAATCAGGAACAACCAAGATTTCTTTTTTTTTTTCATTTTTAAAACAACTTATTTTTATTTTTAAGAATCATTTATAAGATATGTAATATTTATATTTTTATCAGTTGTATACAAAAGTAAACATAAATCAGACCAGATGAGTTTTATGGGTCACAAGAACTTTAAAAAATTCACATTTATATAAATACAACAATTCTCAGTATGTTAGTTTTTTTTTTTTGAATGGGTGTGACCATGCTCCAATAAAACTTTATTTTTTTTTAATTGTTAAATCATAGCTGTGTACAACCAAGATTTCTGTTAGTTATCTTTTCCACTGAAATTCTGTATCTCATGTTTTATTCCTATCTAATCTCAAGGATCAGTCAAATTTGTGGAGGTTTGTTAAGGACGCTCATATTTCTGAGTTCACTGACCACTTAATTATCTCAGGGCCTTTTAGTAATCTGTATGTATGGTGGGGGAGGGGGAACGTTAAAATTTTGGCTCAGGGTAAATGGACAGTCATTTATAAACACAGTCATCTTTTGGTCACCAATAACTCCTTATACAGAAAAAAAATGTTTAATTCTGAGTTAATTAACTTGCTAATTCAATCAACAGATATTTCTTGGGAAAATACTCCGTGTCAGTCTATGGTTTTTAATCTCTGAGATCTCAAAAAAAAAAAAAAAAAAGACAAAGCATAATCATTACCATTGTGCATATTTCTTAGATGCCATATATATATAAATATTAACAAAAAAATAGAAGCTAACATGATATGATTTAAAATATCAGGAAAGTAATATATGGTAATGGTGACTAGGAGAAGAGATTATAATATCTGTATTTTGATAAGTTTATAGGAGATAGAGTTCAACTGAACAGACTGAAATTATTTAATTGTGAGAAATGATCAAAAACTACATAGTGAAAATGTCCAAGAGGATTCAAGGAATTACATAATGAAAAAATTAACTTAAGAAAATAATTTAGAACTGAAATTTAAGATGAGTAATCTGCACTTTATTTTAATCAAGAATTGGGATAATCAATCATGAAGATCAAAGCAGAGAATAAAAGTATGCATTATAAATGATAACTCAGAAAAGCTACAAGGATCAAGAAAAAGGGAGAAGTTAATTAGCAATCTAAATTTCTAAAACCAAACAACTTATACTATGATATCACAGGTAGACAGAGACGGAGGAGAGAAAGTCAATAAAAACAGTAAGAGTTCAGTTTTACACAGATGAGGATGTAGGTAATGACAAAACACCTAGGCCTAATCAGTAGATAAGTAGTGATATGTGATAGCATCTCAGAAAGTATAGGTATAAATAGTACAGTATAGAAATACGTACTTTATAAATAGTATGGGGTATAGAGATAAGGGACAGAAAATGCTGTGAAAATAGTATCTCTAAGAGAGAGAAGGAACAAATGGAGAAAGATGAGTATTTGATCCTTGAAAAACAAGAAATCAGAGGTAGGAGTAACAACTGAGAGACAGCAAGGATACACTGTTCATTTTAGAAACTGAGGAGGAAAGAAAGATTCTCATGCTCTGGGGAAGTGTTTAGGTCGGAGAACTCAGGAACACAGGCAACGACACAATCAGAACCATGGGAGCGACTAGCGAGAACTACTTCAGCCCACAGTATCACATAGGATGTGTTTAGGATGTGGATATATCTTACTCCCAAAAATGAGCATTTGGAACTTTAATTAGGTAAGCATAATGTTTGAGAGTTTTTAACCAGTAATGCAGGCTCAATAAGAGATGAAGTTGAGTAGCAAACAGTAACACTCACCATCAGCCGTGTGCTAACTTCACATTTCTAAGTGAATAGAGGTCAACACAGCTGTGATTGTTGGTTGATGTTTTCTAGGAGTAAGAAATTTGGGACCCAGTAAAATTAAAGTTAAATTAAAGTTTTGTCTTCAAGTAGAATGTGGTTTTTCTGTTGTTGTTTGTTTGTTTGTTTGTTTTTGATTGGGAACCACTGGTTATGGTACAGAATGTTGATTTGAAAACCGAAGTGTATAGCAGACATGACAATAGCAAAATCCTAAAATACAGTGCTCCTATTAACATAGATTCAAAATACATAAAGCAAAAACTAACAGGCACATCCGCAATTATATTAGAATTCTGAAACAACATAAAGCAGTCCAACACACTTGTAATTAAATCCCAGAAAGACAAAAGGATATGGAAGCAGAAAAATGTATCAAAAAAATAATGCCTCAAATTACCCAAATGTTGGGAAAACCTGAATCCACAAAGCCAGGAAGTTTAATAAATGACAAGAGCTTCAGAAAAAACAAAATGTACTATAACCAGGGAGGCAACAAACAAAGCAGTTGACTTCTCATCACAAGCCAGAGTCAGTGGAAGACATCGTTAAAGTGCTGGGAGCAGTCTCTAAACTATCTTTCAAACCTAAATCAAAATGAAAACATTTCAAGTAAGCATAAGTTGTGAAAATTTGTCACAAAGAGACCAGACCTGTACTACAAAACGACAACGGCATTTATTCAGTGTGAAGGAAAAAAATTACGCTACGATGAAGGATGTCAGAATGGTGAAAACACAGCAAATGTAAAAGTCTTTTTCTCCTCATTTATTTCTTTAAAAAGACAACAGATAATTTAAAATAAAAATTAAAGCTTGCCTGAGGTTTATAGCACATATAGAAGCAAATGTGGTTTATAGCACATATAGAAGTAAATCAACAACAGCAGAAAGGACCAGAATCAGGTAAGTAGCAACATAATATCATGAGTTTTTATATATAAAATGATGTCATATTAATTCATAATAAAATGAACAGTAGTAGTACTTGGTAAGTTAATTGTGCATGTCGGATCCCTTAAAGGACCTGGTTTAGAAAAAAGAAAAAAGATTCAAAAAAATCAAAGTAAGAGCCAATTTAGATGATAAAATGGAGTACAAGAAAAGGTAATTAAAAAAAATAAATAACAACTAAAAAAAGCAGAATGGAGGAAAAAGGTAATAAAAAGTAAATGAGACAAAGAGAACAAAAAAGATAGCAGACTTAAATCCAACCATACTAACTTACAGTAAACACACAGTAAAATTAGAGGAATTATATGAAACCAATTGTCATAAAAGTTTTTAAGAGTTATTCAAATATTCATTGTTAATAAGTAAATTATTTTAATTATACAGACATAGAAACAATGAAAATCAAAGAACAGAAGAAGATATACTATGAAGCCTAAGAGCCTAAGGGGAGACAAAGATCAAGACAAAATATATTATCAAACGTAAAAAGTGATATTTTATACTGATGGTAGGGCAAGTTCACCATAAAAGCAAAACCATCCTCATAACACTAATAAGAGTGCTTTAAAATGCCTGCAACAAAAACTTTGCAAAACTAAAAGAAAAATAGATAAATTCATAACTGTAGTTAGGTATTTTAATATTCTGTTGCCACTAATTAATAGAATAAGTACACAGAAAGTTAGTAAGGTTATCATATTTAAAAAACATCATCCATCAATTTGGCCTAACATTTCAGAGGACAATGTCTACTGATACAAGACAATATCTTAGTTTGCATCGAAAATTCACCCATTTCAACCATAATGGGCTATCAAACAAGCCTTAATATTTTTAAAGGATTGGTATCATATGGCATATTCTCTGAACCAATGGAATTAAAATAGAAATAATAATAAAAATGTAACTGAAAACTTTTATTTAGAAATTAGAAAAATATTTCTAATAATCCATGAATCAAGTAAAAGTATCTTAAGATAATATAAAAGATGTTTTTAAGTGAATACTAATTAACAAAAAATAAAAATATAAGGGAGTAAATTCTATAGAAAAATGTATAAAAAAATATATAATAGATATAAATAAAAGCTTAAGAAGCTATAAAAAGAATAACAAATTCAACTCAAAGTAAGTAAAAGAAATTAAATAAATAATAAAGAAAATGGCTGAAATCACAAGGGTGGGGGAAGTACAGAGAAAAGGTTGTTTTTGAAGTGATTAATAAAACTGATAAATCCCTTATAAAACTGACACAAAAATTAAATGCATATTATCAAGTGTAGAAATAACAAAGTGGCCATCACAATGATTCTTACAGAAATAGAAGAGATTAGGAAATATCTTTATGGCAACAGATTTTAGAAGTTAAAGGAAACAGAAAAATTCATTGAAAGACAAAAGTTTTCAAAGCACAAATTATCAAAACTGATATAAGAAATAGAAATCTGTACATTTCTATATTTGTTGCAGAAAATGCTTTTGTAATTAAAGCACTTCTATGTGAAAATTTCAAGGCATAAAGATTTAACAGGTGAATTCTATCAGATGCTTAATGAAGAAATAATACCACTTTGTACATCAACTTTTTAAAAATAAAGAAGAGGAAAAAGTACTTCACAACTAATTATCTTGATGCCAAAACCTGACAAATACATTATGGGAAAATAAATATAGACACAAATCATCTTAATAAAATATTAACAAATAAAATTCAGGAGCATATAAAAAGGATAACATCATATGTCAAGTAAGGTTGACTACAGAAGTAAAGTTCATTTAAAATACAAAAAAAAAAAAAATCAATATAATCTACCACATTAACAAAATAAAGAAAAAATACATATGCTTATTTCCATTGTTATAAAAAATGATTTAATAGTATATATAATAATTAATGATTAAAACTCCCAACAAGACAGGGATAGAAGGAAGTTTCTCCAAATAAAGAGCATCTAGGAAAAATCTACAGTTAGCACTATATTTAATGGTAAAATAACGAACATGTTCCTCCTGAGACTGAGAAAAAGCTAAGATATTTACCCATATTACTTATCTAATTCAATAATTTCCTGGAATACGTTCACAGGGCCATAAAGATCAGAAAAGCATAAAGTTGAATAGGAAGAAGTAAAATTCTCTTTATTCATAAACAATGTGATGGTTTGTACCCAAAATTCAAGGTTAAAAAAAAAATTACAGCCAGGCATGGTACCTCATGTCTGTAATCCTAGCACTTAGGGAGACCGAGGTGGGTGAATTGAATGAGCTCACCAGTTTAACACTAGCCTGAGCAAGAGCGAGACCCCATCTCTATTAAAAACAGGAATACTAGCCCAGCACTTTGGTGGGGTCTGCAGTTCCAGTTACTTGGGAGGCTGAGGCAAGAGGATCTCTTGAGCCCAAGAGTCTGAGGTTGCTGTGGGCTAGGACACCATGGCAGTCCTCACAGGGTGACTGAGACTTCTTATGAAGTTAAAGATACAATTACCCTTTGACCCAGCAATGTCATTCCTGGCTATTTACCCAAAAGACATAAAGCTGATCTACAACACATAGGGCAGCCAAAAAATAAACCAAGAGAGAAATAAAGCAAAGAAAAAAAAAAAAAAGAAACAGTTATGGAGTACAAACAACATGCAAAGGAATGAACATTCCCTGCTTTGGAAAAGAGGTAAATGTATACTTATAAGGCAATTGGCTACATAAGTGTTGATCTAGGAAAAAGTCTATCCAAATACAAGAAAAGCATCACAGAAGAGGCAAACTAGAGGAGGAGCTCTTCAGACCAAGAAGTGGGAGAAACCATTCTACTTAGATAACAGAACTGAGCCCATGGATGAGGCACGTGACATCTAGGAATTTCCTTGGGACTTAAAAAGTGTAAACAACATGGAAGCAAATTGTGAGCACAAATGGTCCATGGAACTTAAATGCTCCACCAAAAGTCTGGAGCTCACCACCTACCAGCAATGCCTCTCACACATGGGAGTCACGATTAGATTTGTGCTGTATTCTATACTTCTCATTTTGTTTTAAACAGAGAATGTTTAACTTAAATGAAGTTTTTAGAATAGCATGATGCACTGACAACACGAAAGGAGAGATGGAAATGTACTCAGTACTACTGTGAAACCAATTTATAATAACTCACACTTGCATATGAAATATGAAACACAACTTTATTCTATGATGAAGAAGGGAAGGGGAAGGTGAGGGATGGGGAGGGAGTGGGAG
>CAUYPK010075814.1:0-19775 GCA_963574355.1 Loris lydekkerianus
CGGTGGCTGGGCCGGGAGATGGGAGTGACTCCAATAAAGTATTTTTTCATTAAGACATGTACTAATGGGTGGGGCCACATCTATGGTGCATCTTAGAATGGGTACAGGTGATTGCACTAATGTACACAGCTATGATTTAACGAAAAAAAAAAAAAAAAAATCTTTGTCTGACTGTAAGAAACATAGCAGACCAAGTCAACATCAATAGAGAGACAGTAAGGAAAATCTCACCTGAAAATCTTGTCACGAGAAAGGTGTGGCTCTTACATCGTACAATGCCCCGGCTCACATGGCCCTCTCTGTGAGGGGTGTTCAGCCAGTAAATAAGTAACTGTATTGAAACACCCTCCTTACTCACCTGATCTGACCACCAGTGGCTTTTTTCTTGACTTAATATAAAGAAATATTGAATGGAAGACATTTTGATATCTGGGACATCAAGGCTAATTCAACAAGAGCTCTGATTGCCATTCCAGAAAAAAGTTCCAAAATTGCTTGAAGGCTGGACTTGGCATTGGGGTCAGTGCATGGCTTCCCAAGGGGAGCACTTCTAAGGTGACCGTAGAACATTCAGCAGTGAGGTATGTAGTGCCTGTCCCAGGCTGAGTTCGCAGACTTGATCGTCATGGTCGTTGTTAATCTCTTCCTGTTCCTAACCACAAATTAAACCTCCTCACACATGTGCATGTGCAGGAAGAACACTGTGTGCAGGCCACCTGGGCTTTCAGGCCTCACCTGTGGGACTCAGATGTGCCCTGGGACACGAGGGGTCTGTTATAATTGTATGCTTTCTGTATGCATGCTACTGTACAATGCAACTGTCAAGCACATATACCACAGTTGAAGAAGAGCATTTGTAATTATCACCTTTAACTAGCGTTCTAGTAGAAGAGCATGCTGGACTGTAATCATGACACCAATTTCCAGCCCCACTTCCTCACGCAGCCCTGGGGTGACTGAGCTGAACAATTATTCTACCTTCTCTCGTCACTCTCACATGAGTCCTTTAAACTGCAATTGTCTTAATGCAGGGATCTCTGCAGTCCCAAATATTTCCACTGGGCAGTGACCCTTGACCTCCATCAGGTGCTTTGGGCCCTGCCTCTTTTCTGGGGAGCCCCCAGGAAGGTCTACACAACTCTGTTCTCTCTGAGCACCTTGAGTCAGGTCTTTACCCCCAAACTCCACTGAGTGACCTAGGTGGAGGCCATGACAGGATCCAAACTGCTGCCCAGCCTCAGTGTGTGTCCAGCCAGATGTGCCAGCGGAAGTCAATGCTGTTGCCAAGTTGATATGGTGGCTGAGTTGCTCTTTTTTAGGAGCTCCTGAGTTTTTGCTCCTCTCACTGGTCACAGTTTTGTGGCTTACCCCCTTCCTGACCTGTAAAGCCTAGAGGGCCCGAGGCCTCAGGCCTCAGGCTGTGCTTTCCTGGTCCCCATCTCTTCCCACGTGTGACCGCATAGCAATGACTTCCAACTTTGGATCTATTCAGATCCCATTGGGCAGAGAGCCCAGTCACCTCCATCTAACTGCTACTCACCAGATATCTAACAGCACCCAAACGAACATGCCCAGCACCAGATACTTGATTTTTCAGCCCCACAAACCTGCTCCTCTGTCAGGCTTTCCCATCTCAGTGCAGGACCACTCCAGTGGTCAGGCTCTCGTGGAGATAAGTTCTGGCTCTTTCCTCAGCCCTCTCGCCTTGCTGGCGTGCCCCGCAGACTCTATTTTTCAAGTACATCCCCACTCTGGCCGTGTCCCACTGGCCCCCACCGTGAGCACCTCGGTGCCAGCTCGACAGCGTCCTCACTCACCCGACCTGCCTCCTCTTTGCCCTGTGTCTCCCCCTGGAAGCCAGGACAGTCCTTCTAAGAGTGAGTCACCTCCTGTCACTCCTTCCATCAAAGCCCCCAGGCTCTGTGCTGGGTCCCAAATTCACAATTTGCTGCCTCAGGGTCAGGTATTCTCTCAGCTCGTGTGATCTGTCCCCAGAGCTGGAGAAGGTGGGCAGGAAATTCTGAGAGAACATTCTGGAAGTAGCTGGAGTTGGGCCCAGTGGGCTTAGATGCACTTTTGGATCTAAGTCTGGAAATAGACTTGAGCAGAAAAAATAATTGTTTCTGATTTGGACGTGAAGCTGGAAAGATGGATGTTGTTTCCCTCTTCTCGCTGCTCTCAGTGTGGTGAGTAGTTTGTGGGCCTCCCTCACTTCCCAGGTTGGCTCGACAGAGGCTTTGGAGTAGAATGTTCTAGACTTATGTGAGATGTCGCAAAAAATGACCCCACTGATCCACCTGAAAGCTGCAGGTCAGCCTCTTTAGCCAGCCCGGCTGCACCATGTTCTCAGAATTGCTCTTGGGAAGGCCCTCAGCTCCTACCAAAGACCACAAGTGCCGTGTGGAAGTCCCCTCACCCCAGGAGCCTGGCAGCCACCCATGATCAACGGTGACACGTGTAATTCACGTTTCTGGCTTTGCCTCAGCTGCCTGCAAGCTTAGGGCCAGCAGATTCAGTGACCAGACCCCGTTGCTGACACACCCATTTTCTCTTTATTACATATTCTGAAGTTTTCTTTTAGACATACTTTAGTTTTTAAAAAAATGTCATATAGGCCAGGCACAGTGGCTCATGCCTATAATCCCAGCACTCTGGGAGGGCGAGGTAGGTGGATTGCTTGAGCTCAGGAGTTCCAGACCAGCCTGGCAAGAGTGAGACCCTATCTCCACTAAAATAGGAAAAACTAGCCGGGTGTGATGGCAGGTGCCTATAGTCCCACTACTTGGGAGGCTGAGATAGAAGGATTGTTTGAGCCCATGAGTTTGAGGTTTCTAAGAGCTATGATAACTCTTCTGCATTCTAACCAGGATGAAAAAGTGAGACTCTGTCTCCAAAAAAAAAAAAAAAAAAAAAAAAGAAAAGAAAATATGGTATAATAATGTGGCATATGTTCTATATATATTTTAAATCCTGCCATCACTAGCAGTTTGGCACTCCACACTCTGACTTGGACTTGTCCCCAGAGGCCTCCCCAAGGTACTCACACCTCAGTGCCTCCTGTGCCTCAGTGCCACAGGCCTGGCCCATCCCCTTCAGGATTTCTGCAGGGGCCTTGCTGCCCCAGAATGTGGGAGTCTCTTAACTAAAGAGGGTCTTCCAGGCTTAGCAGGCTCTGAGCAGACTGAGAAACCAAGGCCACCTGCAATGAGACTCGACTTAAACCCGGTTTGCACCCAGGAGCACCATTTACTCACCAGCTCCTACACCTCCAGGTTTGAGGGGCGGTCCCTGTCCCCAGCCTGAGGTGGAAGCCTTCTGCCCAAATATTCACTGAACTTTGACTCTTTCTGAGATGACCCAGGCTCTGTGTCACAGGAACTGGGAAGGTGGCCACCCCCCTTGGGGGTGGAGAAGAGCAGCTGGGGATGCAGGTGGCCGCAGGGAAGCAAAGTGCCGTGGGAGTTGAGGACATGAGCCCTGGCCTCAGGATGAAGATCACTGCAGACCTGGAGGGGTTAGTGGAGATTCCTGAAATGTCTGGGAGGATGAACATGATCCAAGTGAGCTAAGGGCCGCCCAGGGAAAGAATTTCACTTCAGAGAAATACTGGAGAGTGGAGTTTGGCTAAGACAAATACAGGGCTGGCAAGGTGAGGGGACTTAATCATCTAGGGCAGAACCGCTTGTCACTATCGAGAGCTAAGACTGTGACCTTTCTGTAACAAGAACTGTCAAAGGGTTTTCCCTGGGACCTGGGGCCTGGGAGAAGGGGAGGACGAGCCCTGCAGGAAGAACGGCCAGGCCTGGGAGACCTGAGAGGGCAGGGGGTGGAGAGGTACTGGCCCCCCAACCAAAGCAACTGACGTAGCCTCAATGTGCTCCTGAGGAACATTGCCCTAAGATGGAAAAACTTCTTTGTGGACATGCCCAGGCTAGTAAGAACAATCAATTAAATGTTCACAGAAAGGAAAGTTACCGGAGGGCTTCGCACGGTTGCAGCTGGGGGCTGGGCACCTGCGGGAGTTGCAGGAAAAGTGTTCTGCTCTATTCTCCTTTTAGCAAACTATTCTTTCTTAAGTTTTAGGGAGCCAATCAATCAAGAACAAGACAGCTAGAAGCCATTGTGGTTAAGCCTTCAGCAAAGTGTTGAGAAAAGGGTCTCGATTTAGAACTATGTGTCTAGCATCACGTGTGCTGAACAAAGAATTTCTTAGCAGTCTTTACGATTTCACCATGATGTGTTCCTTTTTCTATTTCTATACCTTTTTTTTTTCTTTTGACTAGTGCTGTGTATAAAAACACCCAATAAATGTGGGATGTCACCACAGACCAAGCAAGCCTGGGTCTCCCTCTCATACAATCATTCTGTGTGCACTGCTCATCTCTGAGTCTCTGAGCATCTAGTGCTGAGGACAGCAACAAGGAGGTACAGATCCACTGTCAGGAAATGGGTGGGTGGATGGTGGCCCCACTCCCCGGTGAGTGGGCAGGTGGGGGAGAAGGCACACCACACAGTGGAACTGGACGACAGGAGGGTGATGGTCAGCAGTCAGAGATGGCGGTTTGGGGGGCGAGTTCTGCCAGTTGGGGCAAGTGGCCTTTGAGAGGCCATGGAACACGGGCCCGTGGAGGTTGCAGTTCTGTATTTATTTGCTCACTGCCTGTCTCCTCACATGGCTGACATAGCTAGAGAAAGAAAAGTCCATGTGTGTATCTGATCACCATCCTGTCTCCAGAGAGGCCAGCACCCACCTCCCGGCTCAGGTGTGTTGGAGGAGAGAACGATGGTGATGATGCAGGGAGCTCATTCTTGCTCCACAGATGCTGGGCACCTGCTCACTCTGTGCCAGGCATGGGAATTCTGTCTCTAGCTGCAGCAGGAGGGGTGCGCACATAAAAATAAACACAAGACCTAAATGTAGATGAGAGAGCAGCCTTCACAGAAGGGCGAGAAGCAGCCCTGGGAGCAGCAACCAAAGGAGAAAGGGGAGAAGCATCTCAGGGTGAAGGAGAAATCAAATAGCAGGTGCACTGGGCAGAGAGCTGCCAGCGGAGGCGGCACCATGGAGGGGTGAGGGGGTTAGAGAGGGCGCTGGGCAGAGAGCTGCCATGGGGGTTGGCATCATGGAGGGGTGAGGGGGGCAGAGAGGGGTGGTGGGAGAGCTGCTGAGGGTGCCAGAAGATGACAAGATGGGGACACAGGCAGGGATTGTAAGCCAGGAACACAGCACGTGACACGCACACTCTCCAGCCAGTGCCATCACACAGATGGTCTTAAGAGGTGTGTCCCATTTGAAATTACTCTCAATGACTTCCCATGATTTACTACATGCCATACAGCTTAGTTGGTGGTGACGATGTGTGTGTTAAATATGAGTATTTAAAATACAAGATGTGGACAGGAGATTAGTCTGTAAAATAATTGCCTTTATTTAGAAACCCAGACTCTGTAAGTTCCAAGAGATGTAAACTCTGGTCTGGCTTTTCAGTTGGCTAGGTGGCTGTTTGTAAAATGTATGGTGTTAGAAGTTTAAGTCTACAAAGTTTAAGTTTACAAAGCCATTTGTAAAATTAGGTGTTAGACTACATTATCTTAAATAGTCTTCCAACTCTTAAAAACATCTACAAAATCAAGGGTAAGTCTCTGATTCCAGTTAAGTCTCTTTGGTTGATTGCCCTCCAACATTGTTTCTATCTAAATTTAAATTAACTGACGTCTTCATGTACACTCTCAATCTCTATAGATAATAAGATGGACTAAAATCTGTTAGAGCAGAAAATGTACATACAAAGGGAAATCGTATAATATCTGCTGAAATAGTTGAGAAGAATCAACTGTCAGCCTGAAGGTCTTCGAGTCAAACTCTTGCACAGATACTTTCTGAGTTCCCCCCACCGACGAGCGTGCTCACATCTTGGTCTGTGTCTCGTCTTCCTCCCCTGGGTTTGACTGTGTTGGAGAAAGTGGTTCCCCTGCGTTCTTGTACTCCATATACTCAACGGTCATATAAGCCGCCATGGTCAGAGTCAGGACTCCCAGGAGAATGTAGAGTTTGATGTAGACGCACAGAAACGTGCTGTACCCAAAGGCGATGACGAACCCCAACGCTTCCCACAGGCGGTAGTTGGAGAAGGCGGCCTCCTTGTGCTTCTCAAAGAGCACGCCATACAGAGCTGCAAGAGAGAAGGCGGGCGTGAGCGGGCCTGGGCGCCTTCTCCTGCCTCCCACTGCCTGGTTCTCGCCACAAAATCAGGGCTTTTTTTTTTTTTTTTTTTAAAAAGCAAAAACAGGATTCTTTCCCCTGTGAGTTATACTAAGTCAGGTGGAACCCTCTCTACCTGGCAGGGAGGAACTGTCACCAGTATAAGAAACATGGAACCCAAGAATGTTGCACAAAAGGAGCCACCTGCTGTGAGTGAGGACAGCAGGGCCCAGAGGCAAGTGGCGCCACAGGAGGCCATGCCCCAGCAGCCAGAAGCAACGGAAACCAGAGTGCTGTCCTGCTGGTAAAGACACTTAGGGACCTTCACTGGAGAGTGTACAACAGCTCATCAGATATTCTGGGATCACACACATAAATGTCTCAGAATATCCAGACAACCACCACAGGGACTGGATTCCTGCTGTTGGAACTTTTCATTCCTATCAGAGACCACCCTCCCACCTGTGCCTCTTGAAGGGTGGGTCCCACCTGTGCCTCCCCCAGGATGGGTCCTACCTGTGCTTCCCCCAGGGCTGGTCCCACCTGTGCCTCCCCCAGGGCAGGTCCCACCTGTGCCTCCCCCAGTGTGGGTCCCACCTGTGCCTTCCCTAGGGTGGCACTGACCAAACCAGCTGAAGCTACAACTGGAGACCCTCACATAGGGGGTTGCCTGAAGCTTGGGGAGAAATAGCCTACGTATGCTGTGGGGAATCATGTTCCCCTGAATTCACACAGAGTTATAGCCTCAGCCCCTGGCCCTCAGAACATGGCCGTGTTTGGAGATGGGGTCTTTGCAGAGGTGATAGAACAGGCTGGGGGTCGGGCCCTAATCCAGCAGGAGGTAAAAGGAGGCAGCTGGCAACAGCAGGACATGTGTACTGGGGTAGCAGTTGGGGTCCCCACAGGCTGGTTCCCACCTTGTGGCAGAGGCCTGGCTTTGCAGTGTGACCTCCTGTGGGCCAGCCACAGGCGACCCCTCAGGGGATGTGGGGTGGAACCCTCTCTACCTGGTAGGGAGGAACTGTCACCAGAAACATGGAACCCAGGAATGTTGCACAGAAGGAGCCACCTGCTGTGAGTGAGATTTATCTACAGCATGTGCTTCTGGGCTGGCCCTGGTGTGGTGGCCACCCCAATGTCCTCTTCACAGGCTGAGCTAAGTCATCAGAGACAGGAGACAAGCAGGTCCAGGTGTGCTGAGACCCCAACAGCGCCCAGGGCTTGAACCTGTCTCTGCAGGGTGCAGTTTCCCCAAAGGGTTACAGACCTCGATCTCAGAGGGGCCTTGGGGACAGTGGCTGTTACTTTTAATTTTTTAAATTCCATATTCCTGGCAGAGTGAGAGGCATGACATGGGCACCGGGATCGGGGGAGTGTCAGAGGGAGATTAGGAGGAGGGAGGCTGTGCACTGGCCTGTCAGTGGCCACAGGGAGGGGAGAACAGTCTGAGGCTTATAGAGTGCAAAAGGGGCTTCAGGGCACTTGGTCCCCAATAGGCCACTTCCCTCGAGAGGGCCTCCGAGGAGGTGGTGTGGTCCTTCTTAGGCAGAGGTGATGTCACTGAGAGAATCCCTGCGCAGCAACAGGACAAAGGCGTGTTTTTGGACCTGCGCCTGTCTGAGGCTTCCCTTCAGGCATTGGTGCATGAGGGTTGCTATGGCAACTGCACCATCCTTCTCAAGATGTCCCAGCATATAAAGGGCGGCAAGTTGCTGGCACAGACATGCTCTGCAAAGCCCAAAGAATCCAGAGCCCCAGGGGAGGAAATTCCAGAATCCTGCCCCAGGAAGGAGGGGTCAGGTGGTTAAGTCAGCTGAACTGAATCTGAGCTGGACAAATCTCACTGAATCTTGTTCAGTCCCATTAATATCAGGAAAGTATACGGCCCACATATTTTCTTAAAAGAAAACCACACATTCAGGGAAAATAGATATCCAATTTGCTATTTAGAAAATAAAAAATGAGTGAGAGCCGTTCTTGAAACGTGGACATGGCTACACAAAACTTCCTTCCTTTGTTTTGTTTTGTTATATAGAATAGACTTTGCTGACCTGCTATGCTGCAGGGTGGCAAATTCTGAGAGCTGGGTGGGGCAGCCAGCGGGGAATTCTGTATTAGTCGCTCCCTGCAGGGGTGACTGGGAATGTGGATTCCTCAGGAAATTGTCAAGTATGTGAGAACATTTCCCCCAACAACTGTTTTTTCTTTGAAAAAAATTGCCTTTTACCTGTCAAAAACACAGAATTTCATCCCTTCATCAAAGGGAGTCTTTGTTCAAGTTGGTCATTGGACTTGAACTTCATCTATTTATTGGACCAAAGGTAAGTTTCCCCACAATTTGGATAAAGGCTTTGCCCACAAGTATGTTGAGTCCTTATAAAGGAAGGGGGAGGGAAGGCAATTCGTCCTTTGTCTCAGGGAGGATGGAAACCGCGTCCATTTTAAAAGTCAAGGGAGTTGCTGTATGGAATACTGGGGGCAAACAGCCCCGCAGCGGTCTATTTTGACGCGTGCATGCTTTTTTAAATTCCAGAGTTTAGAGTTTGCATTTTAGCAGCAGGAGGCACATGCCTGTGGGGTGCTCAGTAAAACTTGGGGCCTGTCCTGCATCTGGGGGATGTCACACGGACTCTCTGGGGATGATGCAGTTCCCACAGGTTCCGTGACGCACATTTGTTTGCAATTGTGGGCTGCACATATGGCCCCTTGAGTTCCCGTTTATCTGCCCGCCAGGAAGTCAGTATCTGTTCTGAGAAGCAGTGTCACAGCCCAGCCTCCAGAGAGTTCCAATCTTTCCCTCCAGGCCTTTGACCTTGAACCAGACAAACCAGGTCAAAGTTACACCCTCCGGTTGACAAAGAACCTCACTGAAGCCACCTAAGTACTGAGGCGGGAGAAGAGACCCAGAACACAGCTCCTAAATCCTGCAGTAGAGGTTTGTCCACAGGCAAGATTTCAGCCTTGGGATAAACAGACGGTATAGAAAGGAGCAGCCCGGAGTGCTCACCAGTGACTGCAGGGACACATCCTTGTCACCCGCCGCGTCTGGGGCCCTCCCTGCAACATTGACCTGTCCCAGGCGGTCAGGGGACTTGTTTTACCCGTTTCTGGTCCCTCGTGTTTTCTGGATAGGGACAGTTTGGTGACATCCTCTTGGAGGGAAGAGGATCCCTCCTGAGAGCACCCTGGATCTCTCATCTCAGACCCCTGGGCCGTAAGTGGGGTCTCTTTCCACACTAACCCCGCATCTGCCATCCTCACCACAAATGAAACATAGTTCTGGCGCTCTCCTCCACACCCCACCCCTGCTTCTACCCTTCCTCCCTCATAGGTCTGTCTGAACTCCCGCAGATCATCTCTCTGCAGAGAACACGGCCAGCAGACTGTCCACGCACGCGCTCCCTCCCTGCAGTTTCCTGCCACCGCCGGCACCTTTCACGGCTTGGCTGCTACTCCCTCACCCTGCCTTGCGCCTGATCCCGGGAGCTTGCTGGCACTGGCTCCGCCACCACCGTGGGAACATCGGGCAGTCCTGGCAAGCAGGCCTCCCCATCACGCCCAGGGCTTGTACTCCACATCAGCAGCTCCCACCTCCAGCACCGTGCCCTGGACACTGTCACCTCTGCCTGGGACAACAGTTGTCTGCCAGGCCACCAGATGGACCTCATGATTCCAACACGCCTGGCACCCTCTTGGCCCAGGACACCACCAGCCCTCCTGTCCTATCTCCCCACCTCCCCCAAGACAGGGAGGCTGCACGTCCCCCGAGATGAACCGCCTGCCTTCTGAGTTTGCTGCCTTTGTTCCACCCCTCTGTGGAGCCTCAGCTGACGCCACACACTCCTGCCTCTGGCCCGTGTGTGGCCACCAAGCACCCTGAGGGAACCGTGGCACCCTGGACACACACAACCTGCTCCTCTCTGGCTGGGATCCCTCCACCCTCCAGCAGCTGCCCCAGGCCTCACCCCCATGTGCTGTTGGTGTCACCTTGGGGGGCTGCAGGACACTCAGTCATGTGGGCCTGACCTGAGCCCTTGGGGCTCTCACCCCTGCCACATCTGGCCATCGGAGCAGTGCCTGCCCTCTGCCCCTCCCGCCCAGCCTCCCCGTGCTGTGTGGTCAAGGCAGTGCCTTTCCACAGGGCTCTTGAGTGGACACTTTTATTCAGAGGACTCTGGGGTCCCTGCCCCTCAGTGAGTGTCTGGTAGGTGCTGTCTGCTGTGGTCACCCTTGACTCACTCCATGGGAAAATTCACTTCATCAGATGAATGATATTAACTCCTTTCCCCATGGCCAGAGAGCTGCCCACTTGTCCTGCAGGAGCCTTCATTCTGCTTAGTCCCCACAGGGCAGGCATCCTCCTCCTGAGGGCACCCCCACTTCTCCCTCAAAGCAGGATCCTCTACTTGCCGGCTGTTCTCCCTCCTGGAGTCAAAATGCCAAGCCTGGCCCCAAGTGCCCCCGGTGTTGTGGTGCCTCCCTCCAGGCCTCCTTGCCATGTGCTCCTTCCCGCCCCATGGTCCGTGCAGCTGTGGGACCCTTATTTTGGTCCCTTTGCCTTTCCCTGAGTTATGCAGTGATTTTCCCTGGTCAACAAGCACTAGAGTGTCACAAGGCTACTCGTCACTCCTCAGTGGAAATGCTGGCCCCTTCCTAGGCAAGCCAGCTCTGCACACGCAGGCCAGGCCTGTCTCTCCTCCACAGTCCCTCCAGGCCACTGGACTCAGGCGCAACCCCAGGACAAGCCTGCCTTGCCCTCCCCGCCGACTCCCATGCTGCACTCCCAGGAAACCCGCTGCTGTCCCCGCAGCCCTGGAGCATCCTGCAGGACACTGATCCTAGCGACCTGTGGCGCGGTCGGGTTCATGTCTACTGTGCCTCCACACCTGAGAGTGCCTTGTATAGCCTGCAGCTGCAGCCCCACACCTGGTGCCTGGGGGCAGGTGCCTCTGCTCAGCAAGGCTCTGACCAGCGCTGAACATCACGAGGGAACCCTTCCTGTAAGGACAGGGCCTGTGCCAGGCTGGACAAGGTGTCCCTGAGGGGAGCCTGCCACAAGGGAAGCCTCTTTACATCACAGACCTGAGGATGATCAGAGGCAGCAGCGCTGACTGCAGGGTGACACTGGCCTCACTTTTCGTTTCCCACTCACCTGCCAGGGCCGGGCACACTGCGTCTGATATGGCTCTGCAGCCCTGCTCATCTCTCTGCAGTGGGGGCCATGCTGGGGAGACCTGTGGAGGAGCGGTGGCCATGCCCGGCACTCACCATTGTTCTGCGTCTGCCAGACGGCATCTGCCACACCCCACAGGCCAGGGAACACGAAGTACACTGCCAGATGGTCTGGGTGAGGCCTCCATAGCAGGAGGGCGATGGCACAGGACATCTGGGTGCCTGCACCTGGGGGCAGAGGGGAAGCCCGGAGCCGTGAGTACTGTGGCCCCGCCGCTCGGCAGCGTCAACTGTGCTGTCACAGATGCCCTTGTCTGTGAGCCCTTCCACACCTACCTCCTGCTCAAATGACTTTACCTAAAAGTACCCCCAAAGTGGTCTCTTCAGGGGACTCCAACGCTTGCTTGTGAGCTGACTTGTGTGTACACTGCCATCTACCCTGTGGGGTGTGGCCCAGCCTGACAGGCACAAGGGTGGCCTCCAGGAGTGGAGGGACAGCCACCTTGTGTGGCTTGTGGGGGCCCCTGAGCTGCAAGGATTCACACAGGCTGACAAAGGAAAGGGCCTTGCATCGGAGCACAGCTGGGGACTCAGCCCCTGTGGAGAGGCCGTAAGGGACAGGGCTGGCCACATCTCCACAGGGCCTCTAGACAGAGTGGGGACCACCTAGGCAGGGGATTCCTGTGCTCCCACTTGTGGCCTAGTGGCCAGCAGATATTGTGGTGTCTCTAACTATAGGGACAAGGACATCTATGACCTCCCAACACTGTGCAGGAGCAGAAAGCGCAGGGTCTCTGGAGCTAGAAGGTGGTCTGGCCTGTGCTCCACGAGGCTGGGTGGCCCCTGGCAAGTCACTTCACCTCTCTCTGTCTCCCAGTCTGCTCACCCATCACGTGGACACCTCACAGGCATGGATAGCTGTTTACTGTCTCTCTCTCCCTGATGGAGAGTGCAGAAGGTCAGAGTTGCAGGATGGAGCCCAGCGGCTCCACAGGCCCCTCCTCACCTGACACATTACTGGATGATTGTGAACAAAGCTGCCTCAGCTGAGGGGTGTCCCCCAGGGGCCTGGCTTGAAGTCCCTTGTTTGTGCCTCCGCAAAACCCAGCAGGGCCCCACCTGCTCTCTGGTCACATGGCGCAAGTGCCTGTGGGGGGAAGTGCACTGCTGGCAGGAGTGACACCTGTGCTGTGGGAGGGCCTCCCTGTGGGCAGGTTCACGCCACCCTCTCAGCAACCCCCTGCGCCGCACCACGTGGCCACCTACCCAGCAGGTAAAGGGCGATCCTGCCCGTGTACTGGGAGAGTCTCCCGTACAGCAGGGAGCACAGCGAGTCAATGGCTGAGAAGCAGATCATCACGTAGCCCACGAACTGGATGCCCAGGGCACAGGTGACATAGGACTGCAGGGAGGAAGGGCCATGTCATGCGCACTCTTGGCTCCTCTGGAGCCCATGAACAGCCCCCCAGGAGCCACTGCAGACGTGCCAACGTGGCTCACAGCCCCCAGGACCAGAGGACAATGCTGGTGTTTGCAAGAAAATTCTCTCTGGGCAAAGGAAACAGTGTGGACACATCTGGACTAAATGCCTCCCTGTGTACCCTGCCCTGAGTCCTGGCGTGTGTGCGGTTTCATGCAGAGGTTGATGTGGACTTGCCAGACACGCTGGCCATGTCTTTCTAGGCCTGATAACAGTCAGAAGGAGATGGAGGAAAATGCAGAGAAGTTCTTCAAGAGACCAGAAGATACGAAAGCACCCAGACGCCCTGGCCACTGCAGCAAGTGGCTGGGCAGCCCTTCTCACTCTCACCCCAACATGCTGCTGTCACTGGTGGGGACGGAAGACAGGTGCACAGAGGGGGTGGGGATGACCAGGCCATGACTGTAGCCACATGTGGGGCATAAAGGCTAATGAGGAGGGGAGGTGTCTGGAACAACAAATGGACTTTTTTGTCTTCTTGTTTTCGCTGTTTTGAACCTGGGAGATCCTTCATCAAAACTGTCCTGGAAGTGGCATTGCCAGGTAAAGTCCAGGCCTTGGCTATGGCAGGGTCACGCTCACACCAAGGGATGTGTGACTCGGCCTGCGTGTTCTTGTGTTCTTGCCAAGTTGGTGGCACCAACTGGGAGGAGCCAGGGAGGGTCCTCCATCGGGGGGTTTCACCTGGGAGGGCAGGCCCGTGAGACACAGGCAGCTGCCCAGCCCAGTCTGGCTCTTGACAGTACTTGCCCACCTCCCATCCGCTCAGCTCTCACCTACTGAGAGGAGGGTTTTATGGCAAAGCTTCACTGTAGGGCAGCTTCAGACAGGACACCACCCTGGCAGGCAAACCAGTGAGACGCCTCTGCAGGGAGCCACGTGTCACTCTGAGTATGCCGAACCCAGGGGTTGGCCGTCACGGAGTGTCCAGTGTACTTACACATGTTGTGGTCAGCAACAGGAGAACAAGGCACCCCCCTGGGAGAGAAGGGGGTGGGGTGGACGGGGAGACAGAGCCTGGACAGAGTGGTGCTTTCTAGATTTTAAGGCTTAATTTGAAAACTAGAGGATGAGGAAGGTCAGTGTCGTTCATGGACTTAATGTCTCTCCCTATTTTTGAGCTCTAAGGTGAGGACCTAAGGTGAGACCCAGGCAAGCCTAACATAGACAAATGCTCTATGAGGTGAGTCGGCAGCAGCTGCCTATTTGATAGCTCTGGGCCTTTCCTGAGTCAGGAGATAAGGAGTCACTTAGAAGCTGGCACCTTGAGTCATAAACTCAGCTGCTGCAGGACTAAGCACACAGGAGCCCCTGTCGTCCCCAGCCTGGGCCCAGGAGGGTGGCTGGACACTGCTGCTCCCGCAGGTGCAGACATGGGCACGGCAGTGGCACCAGGCATGGCCTGACAGGGTCTTGTTTTCTCTCGTACCCTTGTGTATTCACCAGAGAGGAATCCCTGCTGTAACCCACTGTACAGCGGCAGCAGGACCAGGAGGCGCAGGCGTCTGTCTTTAAACAGCCTGAAAGTTGACAGCAAAGTGGACCAGAAAGGTGGTGGTTTCTCCTCTGCACAGTCGCGTCGATCGTCTTGTATGGGTTCGAGAAACACAGCTATCAGCAGGATGGCCAGGATGCCGCTTCCTGGGGAGACAGAAGACGGATGCTTCAGTGCATGGGACCTGGGGGCCTTCTCTTCCTCTTGAGAGGCAGGGCTCATGGAAACCCAGGTCCGAGGTGGTAACAGGCACACGGGGCTAAATGACCTGGATGTCAGGGTGTGTGATTGACACAGGACCCCCAGGCTTTCATAAGAGACCTGCCCACACAGATAGATCAGTATTGTCTTCACTTTCTAAAATACAGAAAACCAGAGAGAGACCCCAGATGTTCTCAACATCCTTAACCACCAACTGTGTTCTCAAATCCTAAACCTTGAAGCAATTTCTACGCATGGCCAGCCTCCGTTTCAGGGTGACAGGCCCTAGAACGGTGACTCTGCTGCACTTTTTGTTTGCCCCAAACCTATTTGTCTGTAAGTTCTTCAGTAGGAACCAGTTAAAGACACCAAGGTGTATCCCAGCTGCAGGGGAGCATTGTGCATTCAAGGGAATAAGAAAGAAGCTCTTCACACACTGAGCTAGAGGAACCCCCAATACAGGCGGTAGAAAGGAAGAGAAAGAGCAGGTGAGGAGCCGTGTGCAGAGCAGGTGCAGAGTAGGTGCAGAGTGGTGTGCAGAGCCGTCAAGAGCAGGTGTGGAGCTGTGTGCGAAGCCATGTGCAGAGCCATGTGCAGAGCAGGTGTAGAGTGTGCAGAGCCATGCGCAGAGCAGGTGCAGAGTGATGTGCAGAGCCGTCAGAGCAGGTGTGGAGCTGTGTGCAGAGCCATGTGCAGAGCCATGTGCAGAGCAGGTGCAGAGTGGTGTGCAGAGCCATGTGCAGAGCAGGTGTGGAGCTGTGTGCAGAGCCATGTGCAGAGCAGGTACAGAGTGGTGTGCAGAGCCGTCAGAGCAGGTGCATAGTGGTGTGCAGAGCCACGTGCAGAGCAGGTGTACAGTGTGCAGAGCCATGTGAAGAGCAGGTGTAGATTGGTGTGCAGAGCCATCAGAGCAGGTGTAGAGCTGTGCGCAGAGCCATGTGCAGAGCAGGTGCAGATTGGTGTGCAGAGCCGTGTGCAGAGCCATGTGCAGAGCAGGTGCGCAGTGGTGTGCAGAGCCATCAGAGCAGGTGCAGAGCCGTCAGAGCAGGTGCAGAGTGGTGTGCAGAGCCGTCAGAGCAGGTGCAGAGTGGTGTGCAGAGCCATGTGCAGAGCAGGTGCAGAGTGTCGTGCAGAGCTGTCAGAGCAGGTGCAGAGTGGTGTGCAGACCCGTGTGCAGAGCCATGCACAGAGCAGGTGCAGAGTGGTGTGCAGAGCTGTGAGAGCAGGTGCAGAGTGGTGTGCAGACCTGTGTGCAGAGCAGGTGCAGAGTGGTGTGCAGAGCCGTCAGAACAGGTGTGGAGCTGTGTGCAGAGCCATGTGAAGAGCAGGTGCAGAGCTGTGTGCAGAGCCGTCAGAGCAGGCGTGGAGCTGTGTGCAGAGCCATGTGCAGAGCCATGTGCAGAGCCATGCAGAGCAGGTGCAGAGCTGTATGCAGAACCATGCAGAGCAGGTACAGAGCCATGTTCAGCGTCTGCAATGAGGAGGATGTGGAGGTTGGCCTGCACTGCGCTGGTGTGTCCAAGAAGCAAAGCAGAAATGGGCTTTCTGTGGGCACAGGCCTGGGGGCTGAAGGACAGCAGGGAGGGAGACTTTTCATCCACTCTACCCAAAGGGGACACTTTCCAAGTCCTCCATGGGTCCCTGAAACTGCGGGTAGCACGGGTCTTTATACACAGTATGTGTTCTCAATCTGATGACCCAGATGGCTACTGAGTGACTGGCAAAGGGGACAGGGTGGAGATCATGCTCCAGCATGAGATTTCATCACACTGCTCAGAACAGCGTGCAACTTAAACTTTATGAATTATTTATTGCTGATATTTTCCACTTCATATTTTGAGACTGAAGTCGACTGTGGGTAACAGAAACCACAGAAAAAGAAACTGGGGTGAGGGGGGGCTATTGTACTTGCATTTTGAACCAAGTGAATGGATTATAAAAAGCCTCTTCAGCTGCCTGTTTCGCCCATGAGGGGACGTCCTGCACGCTCTGGTGGCTCTAACAATGGAAGCTCTGTCTTTACATCCACTCTGTCATCTCATCCACCTTCTCTCTACACGGAGAACGCTCACTTAGCTGTCATCACCTTCCGTAGAAACCCTGTCGTTCCCGGAGGGATTTGTGGGCCCTCTGTGCTCTCTGCATCCCTGCTGTTCCCCTCCCACCTGCGGCGAGAGCACATGTGGTGTGGGCAGCACAGCTTCCTTCCAGGCAGATCCTTCCCCTTCCTCCTCACACTGGCCGGGACCTTCCAGAACAGTGTTCGATGACTCATTTCCAACTCTTACGGCTTAGAGCGGTCTTCCTTTAAAGATGACGTGACCTATTTTCTTCTTTCTATGTCTGAAGGCTAGCAGGCTCTTGGTGTGACCTGTTAGGGGAGACCTGCTGTATCTCTGTGGCTCAGGATGGCAGGCGTGGGGGTGTTTACGGAAGAGGACGTGGCGAAGCTGTTCCGGGTACCCATCTCGGAAAATGCCCTGTTGATGAGTTTCTACCCAGAGGGCTGCTAATGTACTTTTAAGCATTAATTTTGGCTGTCTAGCTACTTTCCCACCTTGGCTAAACACAGCCACCTCCCATTTCATGAAAAACGAACATTTTCATGAACTTTATGGGACCCTGCGTGACACCTGATCAGCTCTCCCCATGGTCATCTTATGGTCACCCTTCTTTTCTTCTAGTCTGATGGGCATGTAAGCCGGTGGTTATTCCCACTTTGAGAGCCACCTTCCAGCTGCCTGAAAGACAGCCCCTTCTCCAAAGTCCTGCCATGTGGGCAGCTGAACTGGACACTATGATCCCTGGGATGAGAAGCCACAGGGAGGCTGCAAGGTCATGTGTACAGAGCCCCTATTTTTTATTCAGAAATACGTGCATATCCAGAGGTCGCTGACCCAGAACCTTCTGAGGGGACACAAACTGGGTGATGTTTCGTGACCAACAGACTCACTCTCTGCAGGAGACTTTGCCATGAGCATGGTGCTCAGACACCTGGACACCTGCCCCGGGAGACGGTGTGTGCCTGTTCCTTTAGTCTGTTTTTCTGGCTCACTGTATTTTTCTTTTTTGGCAAATGGCTTTGTTTTGACAGAAGGGGACATACAGATCCTGCCGGGAGGCCTTGATTGGGATAGGAAGGCTTCTTCAGGTCACAGGTGCACAGTCTGGGCTTCACGTCACTTCTGGACCAGACTCCCCTGGGTGGCTGGACTGTGAATTGAGATTGGCCTGTAGCGTGGAAGAGTGTCTGGGGCCACCAGAGAGCACATTTGGGTGTCGGTTGCTGGGGAGGGCACAGCACATGTGGAGGGGGAAATTAGGAGGCCTAGAAGCCACAGAAACACTGTTCCCTCTGAGCCCAGTGTAGGGAGCTCCTCCCCTTGGAAGCTTTCCTAGAACACAGTTATCCAGAAGGGTGTAGCTATGAGTCGGCTGGGAACGTTGAACACAGCTCCTGTTCCATCAGGCTCCAGTCAACGGAGTGCATTCCTGCCTCCTTCACTCCACTCTAGGCTCATTGATGGTGGGGTTCTGGACCACAGAGGCTCACATCTTGCTCAGCCCACAGAGTTCAGTTCGCTTAGCCAGCTGAGATGAAGTGGGGTGAAAGGGCCTGAGCGCTGTGGCAACCTGTGTCCTACATGATGGAGCCCTGCAGCCCACTGACCTTTGGACCTCTGATCTCCAGCAGGGTGTGGGCTCCGCTCCCCAGAGCTGACGTGTACAGACCTTTGCTCTTCAAAAACATTCCAAGGCCTTTATGAATTCCAAAATTCAAGAATGACAAAGAGTACATATAAACTTCCCTCAAAATCATTAACAAAACCCCTCTAAATGTGTCCTTTTCAAAGTAGCAATGACCCTTTGAACATAAGAGTTAAGTCACAGGTCAGACACTTGTCCTCTCCAGAAAGAAGAATAGGAACAGTGAACAGATAATCACACCTTGAGCCAAACATCTGGGAGAGAAGAGGGCTCAGTAGAGGAGACACACAAAGCTCGTGAGGCTCCGGGACAGCAGAGACAGGGACGCGAGTGTGAGGCCTCAGGGTCCACACCCCACTGCATCCCGCTGCAGCCCCAGCCACTGGCAAGTGCTTTGCCTACAGGAACTGAGAGGAGCCCATGTGGTGACCTAAGACTGTTTTGGCTCTGTGCCAGGCAGGGAGCGCGTGCTGGGTCACAACCCCCCTCAGGCCTAAGTGGCTGTAGTTTGGTGCCGTGTGAGAGCACAGTTGTCACCAGACTGTGTCCTGCCTGGGAGCCACGGCCCCCATCTCCACAATTCAGGAGCCCCCACTGACATGCCTCAGTGCCCACCTGGAGAGCAGTGCTAGACAGTGCTGGCCAGACCCAGAGGTGCTGCTGGTCCCCACTACTCCAGCCCCCACATTTTGCAAAGATTTTTCAAATGAAAAAAAGTGCACTATGGGAGATGGCCTTTGTCAGCCCAGAAGGGGGCTTGGTTTGCTGTACCCAGGGCACATACCTGTGTAGATGCCCAGCAGGGTGTAGACCAGCTCCTGGGAGGGCCGCTGGGTGCTGTTGCTGGGCCTGGTAGCCATGAGGCAGTCGTTGGCCCCGCAGGACGCGAGCTGTTCCTCCGAAATGGTCTCTGTGAATTCAGAGCAAACAGGTGACATGAGGAGATGGGATGCAGATGTCTGTGAGAAGGACAGTGGACACTCTGAGGTCCACTGTGTCAAAGACCAGGGGTCTCCGCACATGTGTATTTATGCTGGGCAGGTGTCTGTAGCCTTGGCTGGGAGGAGAGAACCACATCAGTGTCAGGCCAAGACGCAGGGAGGAATAGCAGGAAGTAGATGTTGGTTACTTGCTGTATGACTCTCCTGACGTTATAACCAAAATCACTTAACATCTCAAAACTAGTCAAAAAGAAGAAAGCACATAAACTGGGTGTCAGGAATGCTGGGTGCTCCCTCATCTGTAACCAGCTCCCTGACTTTGGGCAGGTATTTCATAACTTTTCTGTTGTTGAAGGCTAATAAGGGCCCCCTGGTCTGCTAAAAGGATAAAACGTGAACAACCGAAGACTCAGTAAAAGCACACCCAAAACGCACAGCTGGTGTCTTCTTTATACAACACAAATTTCCTAACACACGACTTCACAGAATCCTCTAGGCTGGGGAGAGACGCAGCGAACCGGCGGGGCGCCCCCCCCCCCCCCCCGCCCCCCGGCCGCCCCCGCGCGGGGGGGCGGG
>CAUYPK010075817.1:0-14854 GCA_963574355.1 Loris lydekkerianus
GCGTCAGGCAGGGCACTCCCCCGAGACTCTGGATCTAGGGGTGGTGCGCCCACACCACGCGTCAGGCAGGGCACTCCCCGAGACTCTGGATCTGGGGGTGGAGCGCCCACACCTCGCGTCAGGCAGGGCACTGCCCCGAGACTCTGGACCTGGGGGTGGTGCGCCCACACCACGCGTCAGGCAGGGCACTCCCCCGAGACTCTGGATCTAGGGGTGGTGCGCCCACACCACGCGTCAGGCAGGGCACTCCCTGAGACTCTGGACCTGGGGGTGGAGCGCCCACACCACGCGTCAGGCAGGGCACTCCCCTGAGACTCTGGATCTGGGGGTGGAGCGCCCACACCACGCGTCAGGCAGGGCACTGCCCCGAGACTCTGGATCTGGGGGTGGAGCGCCCACACCACGCGTCAGGCAGGGCACTCCCCCGAGACTCTGGACCTGGGGGTGGAGCGCCCACACCACACGTCAGCAAGGCACTCAGGCATTCTTTGTTATTTTCTCTGTGTTTTTCATTTGTGTTCTTCAAATTAGATAATTTCCACTGATGTGTCTTCATGTTCACACTTCCTCCAATGTGCAATCTCCCTCGGTCCCTTCCAGTGAATTTAAAAAATTTGCACTTCCCAGTTACAGGATTTCCATCTGGTTACTCTTCACAGACCAGCTCCCAGGTGGAATCACTGTCTCCTACAGGGATCCTTCTCCTGGCATCCCCCGTGCATCGGGAGCAGCTGCTTAGAAACCCTTGTTTCCCGTCTCTGCAGCTCAGTCCCTCAGCACTAGTTCCTCCCGATGGCTTTTCTGTCACCTACGGGTAACTCTTTCCTGTTCCTTCTCCTGCTTGGCAATATTTTTATTGTGCTCTGGATGTCATGCTGATAGATTTCAAGGGGAGTAGATCGCACCCTTTCAAGGGTTGAGTTTTTGGTTTTGGTGTTTCCTGGAAGGTAGACAGTGTTATTTGTCAGGTTTTCCTTGATTTTTATGAGTGAGTGAGCTTTGTTCGGCCTGGTCCTTCATCCTCACCTGGGGTCCACACTCAGGTCTTGTCCTTACTCTTGGGCTAAGGTCTTTCTGGGTTCTCAGCTCAACACCCAACATGCTCCACGTGGTTCTGCATGGCCAGGCCACAGCCCACCCCAGTAAGCATTCCCTAAACTCTCTTTTGCTTCCCCAACTCCAGCAGCTCCTGTGTGTTCTGCAGATTTGGGCTGGACATGGGCACCCACCCTGGGCTTCTGCTGCCATGTCACAGCCAGGCCAGCCTCAGCCTGGGCACCGTCTCACAGTTCCCTGGTCAGCATCTGACCTGGGTGAAGAGCCAGGTCTGCAGGTGCTCTGGGCACCTGTTTGCTATTTCTGCTTTCCCTGGTTCTGGCGTCCAGGGTCTGCAACCTGGTTTGTGGTTGTTGCAGGTGAAAGAGCAAATCCTTTACCGGTTACTGTGTGGAGAGTCTGAGTGTTGCTTCTTAAATTCTTAGCTGGTGCCTTTTAGACACCCAGTGCCTTTAATCTTTTCTCATTTATTCAGAAGCCCTTGTTTGTGTTCTCAGCCCCTCAGCATCAGTTTCTCTTGATGGCTTTTTACTATTGCCTGAGAGTCACATTTCTCTTCTTAGCTAATCTTTTTTTCTTTTTCCTAATAATAGTTTCATTATACTCTGGACATTGTGGTCATTCATTTTAGGAAGCATATTTTTATCTGGTTTAAAATGTATTTCCTGTTCCCGATTCAGGATGGCATTGTCACATTTTCTTCTGGAAGCCTTTTTTTAACTTCGGAAGTCTGTGATGCATATGAACATATTTGTGGGACAGGATGGGGTCAGATTTCATTGTTGTTTTCCGCAGATCTCCGATTGATTGATCTAGCACCAGTTGAAACTCCACCTTTTCCCCAAGGAGCTGCGGGGGGCGCTATTGTTACAACTCAGGCAGATGTAAAGATCTATTTCTGGACTTGCTATTCTGCTGGTTTTTCGACTTATCTAAACTTGGGCTGGAGCCACAACTGTGGCTTTATAATAACGCCTTGATATCTGCAAGGGTAGGTTTTTCAGTTTTGTTCATTTTCTTTGCGATTTTCTTGGCTATTTTTGGCTTTTTTGTATTTTCATATACACATTAGAAGGGTCTTGTCTATTTCCATGGAAAATTCTGAAGGGGTGTCTTTTGGGACTGCCTTGGATATGCACATCATTTGGGGGAGAATTGAGTTCCACCATGAGTCATCCAGCTCATGGGATATCTTTTCATTTATATGGTTGTCTTTAATTTCTCTGGATGACACTGTGCAAATTGCATATAAAGGCCTTCCGCGACTTTCACCAGGTTCGTTTTTACTCATTTGATTTTTTTTAATGCTATTTTATCTTTGTACGAGTTCATTTCTGTTTGATTGCAGCTGGGATAGAGAATGTGGCAGGTTTTGTTGCCGTTTGTACAGACTCTGTGTCAAACGGCTTTCCCGGATTCATGTGTTATTTCTGATTTTTTGTCTGTGAGTTCATTGGATGTTTTATGTCCACGGTGAAGACTTTTCTCCTTTATCTGTTTACCTCCTGTCTTTATTCTCTTTCTTTCCTTTTCTTACCTTGTTTCACTGACTCCAGCGCCGTGCTGAATCAAAGTGCACACAGTAGACGCAGGCTCGCTCAGGCTTACAGGAAAAGCTGTCAGTAATTAACTTTTAAACATGAGCTTTTATCAAAATACTGCAGTGCCCGTCTCACCCTGGTAGCTGAGAGTATTTAGACTTAACTTTTCCTTTATTCTCTCTATTCATATACATGTGTTTATTTGGTTTCCACTTTTTGCCTTCACAAAATTAAAAAGGCTTAAAATTTAATAACAATACCAATGTTTAAGATAAGGCCTAGAAACCAAACCTTGTAAAGAACAAACGATAAACACATTTGGAAAAGAAACCAGACGATTGCTGCAATGAAATATTGAGCAATAATAGTAATAATGCAAAAAAGATATCATTCACATTGTCAGATTAGACTTAACGTTTGTGTTAAAGTTCGGCAAATTGTGTGTGTGTGTGTTTTATTCCATTTCGATGATTATATAATTTGCCCATTGTGTTTTTGCTTTTCATTCAGTGAGGCACACTGATTTATTTTCAACTATTTATTGCCTTTGCATTACTGGAATATATGCCAAGTGGTCATATGTATTAACTGTTTTATTTATTACAGAACACTCATATGCTAATGGTTTATTAGTCTTTGCACCTATGTCAATGAGGGAGATAAGTTTCCAATTTTTTCCTTCTGATGTGTTTGTCAAATTTTGTGTAAAAATAACAAATTGGACTCATGATGGGTGTTGGGGAGCTGTTTCTCTATTCTTGTCTTTGGAAGGCCTCACATAATATCGGGTTTACTCTTTCAATGTTTGGAAGAATTCACTTATGAATCACCTTGAACTTCAAGATCTTTATTTTGTTTTCTTTTGTTTATGTAGATGGGCACATGGGGAGAGTTAAGTTATAGGAGCAGCTTCTTCCCTAAACATGAATCTTCTAAGAGTTTAAATTAGGAGGAGGTGGGAGGGCGGCGTGATGAGAAATTAGGTACTGGGCTCAGCGTACATTATTCGGGGGGGTGGATCCTCTATAAGTCCTGACATGCACAGTCTATGGGTGTAACAGAACGATGCAAGAGCTCCACACCTTTGCACAAGTAAAACAAAATTGTAAAGATTTTAAAATGTGTTCTTGTGACATATTTGTAAGTCATATTGTAAAGATATGTACTCATTTCATTTAAATTATCTAATTTATTGTCAGGAAGAGGTGGACAGTATCTTTTTTAAAAAAAAAAATCTGTACGGTCTTTAATGAATTTCTTTTTATTATTCCTGAGATTGATAATGGTTTATTTGATCAATCTTGCCCAGTTTAACATTCTGAATCTTTTTTTTTTTTTTTTTTTTTAATAAGCCGTCACTTGGCTTTGTTCCTCAGCTTCTTGTTCCTTCTGTTTGATATTTTTTTACTCTTGTCCTTAACTGCTTCTTTCTACCCCTGCTGGCTGGATTTGCTGTTATTTTGCAAAATTCTTGAGATGCATGCTTAGATCATTGATTTTATGTAATTTTTATATATGGATCTAAGGCTATTCATTTCCCTCTCTTAGCTTGATAATAATACATTTTGTGACAATTCTTGTGGTGGCTTAGAGATAGTAACAAATGTCTTGGAACTTTATGACCCAACAAAAACTATGTCTCATACTGAGGTAGTTAACAGCATCTGGAGAAAATGGGCACGTGCTCATCAGAGTAGTGACAATAAGACTGAAAGACGACCATTCAGTGTAGAGGACAGAAGCCAGGAGGCACCACAATGACGCGCTGTGTTTATAGTTCTTAAGAGAGTCCCAAGGTACAGTTTACACAGAGATAGAGCTGCTGGTAAAAGAAGGCAAAATAAAGGTGTCCTAGTGATGCTGGCGCTCCTGGGATCATTTTAACATCCGTTACTCGCCGCAGTCACCTGCCTGTCACTGGCACGTGTATGTATATGCTATATGTAAATTCTAGAGGCAATTATTATTATTCTTTTGTAAGGTTAAAATTTATATAATTATAGCCACATTTTATCCTTTTCCTTGCTCTTCATTCCTATCTGTATTTTTTTTTTTTTTTTTTCTTTATCACTGTCTTTTTTGGTGATTGCTTCATTCTGTCAAAAGAACTCTGTTGAGTCTTTATTCTCACTCTGGCTATAGGCTCAAAGCTGTTACTTACTGTGGGTCTGGGGCTTGGGAGCTGGTCCAGGTTCCTCCACCAGCCGAGTCCGGCCACAGCTCCGAGGGATGATGAGAAGAGGGTCCACGTGTGCCCTGCAGCCCAGTAGGCTCTCTACCAGAGCGTCTTGTCATCCTTGAGCCTTATGCTCTCCCTGGCAGGATTCCTATCCCAGGAGGTTGAAAATGAGTTCCTACCATTGGCTGAGACACTGCGTGTGGCTTGTCTCCACCGACGGTGTTAGCCTACTTGGTCTGCCACAACTAAGAAAGCTGAAAAAATTAATTTCCCTGTAGCTCTGGAAGCTGAAAGCCCCAGATCACAGTGTGGGCAGGGCTGGAAGCTCCTAAGAGTTGTGGGGGCTCCTGGTCTCGCCACCATCCTGTGGCCCAGGAGCTGTTCGGCTGTTTGGGGCATCTTCCTGCCTTGTCTAACCATCCTCCCTCTGTGTGTCTGCCTCCGTGTCCAGATTTCTCCTGTATATAAAGACGTTAGTCACTTTGGGTTAAGTCCACCCCAGCCACCTTGTCTCGCTTGATCATCTGGCTGCAAAGATCATGTGCAGTCACAGGCTCAGGGCCTACGGGTGAGGCTTCAGTGTCTTGTGGGGGGCATAGTTCAACTTACAACACTCTGCTCCCAGTCTTATTTCTGTTCCTGTCTCCTGCCTTATTTCTATTCCGGCCCCCAGCCTTCTTTCTGTTTCTGCCCCCAGCCTTATTTCTGTTCCTGCCCCCCCCCCTTATTTCTGTTCCTAACCCCAGCCTTATTTCTGTTTCTGCCCCCAGCCTTATTTCTGTTCCTGCCCCCAGTCTTATTTCTGTTCCTGCCCCCAGCCTTATTTCTGTTCCTGTACCCACAGACCTTTTCCTGCTTTCCCCAGGGCCTGGAGAACACTCCTGCCACCAAGCATTGCCCCCCAGGTATGAGTGCCCCCCACTTGTCGTCTGGACCTCCTTGAAGTTGCTCCCTGACAGGGAAAATCCTTGGCCCAGCCTTCCCCAGTGTCCACTGGATCTTGTGATCTTTGCTCCCACTCTGCACACTCCTTGGCCCTTTATACGGCCCAACTACAGGTATGCTGAAAGGTATTTGACTTCCTGGGCTTCTCTAGGTCCTGAAGTGGCATCCAACACCCAAGTGCACTGGGTGTGGAGGAACAGGTGCGTGTGAGCTTGGTGAACTAAACCAGATGGTCCATTCAGTGGGAATGTGAGCAGGCATGGTTATAATCTGGGCTGTGATGTGATGCATGGACAGGACAGGGACAGCAAATATTGTGTGTAATTGCCCAGTGCGTGGGGAGGAGCCACACACAGGGTGCACTGGTGTCCCCAGGGGCCAGTCAGCCTCCCTGGAGCTCCCTGGGGGAGGCTCTTCCTTGGGACATCAGAGAATGAAGCTTGTTGTTTTCTTATGGAGCAATTAGAGGTCCATGAGACACTCAGAGCCATTTGTGCCTTATTTCCTGTGGGAATATGCCTGAGAGGCGCCCATGAGCCCAGAGTCATGGAGGACCACTGTCTATGCCGGGCAGTCTGTGTGACTGAGCCGGAAGCCAGTGCTCCAGCTGGTGGGGGAAGAGGTCCATCTGGGACACACGGGGCCCAGGAAAGGCCCAGGGCCATCAGCCAGAAAACCTCACTGGCTAATGGTGCAGGCACCACACTCAGGATGTGGCAGGTCCAGCCTTGACACCCATTGGCAGAAATTTGTCTAAATACCTTACCGCCCACCTACAAACCAAAATCCTGACCAGGCAGGACGTGACTGTTTGGGAGAGATGGTGAGTGACACAGAAGGTGGTCACGAGGATTTTATGTGAAGGAGGCGAGACCACGTTCTACTATTAAACAGCACTGTGCAGATTTGGATTTCAAGGCTGCTAACGTGGTTTTGCGCTCACGCTTGCTGCTGACGCCTGCGTGCTGGATGCACACACCAGGGCCAGAGGAAGCTGTGATGATCCAGCTGCGTTTCTCGCCTCCCTAACTGACCCTTTAAATTTAAACTGCCGGCTTCTTTATCCTCCTGCCCTGGATGGAAGCGCAGACAGCACCATGAATTTCCTTGTCACTCTCAGGTAATAAAAGATCTCTGTCAGTTATTAGTATGCTCAGTCCAACGTCATCATCAAAGCTGAGTGTGATTGAAAGCGGGAGCTCCTCCCGGCTCTGCGCTCAGGCCAGCCGTGGGCAGAAACGAGCAGGAGGCATCGGGCGTGGCCACGGGCCCCCTTCCCCAGCCACGCACCCCCTTCTCTCCTCTTGCTGACAGTTTCGCTCCACGGGGTTGGCATGACTGTCACCCGGTGACGGTCAGGATGGCTCACGGCCACCGGCTCTCTGCAGGGTCTTTGTTCTCACGTCCTCCCCCAGCAGCCCCAGAGGAGTACGGAGGCGCTCAAATCCAAGGCCCATCCCTCTGTCCACAGCTCAAGGCCTCTACAGCTGCCTCCAGGTCCTTCCTGCTGAGGTGGACTTGATCTTCCCAAGAACAGTCTCAGATGGCCCTGTTTTGGCTCTTTCTTTCACCCATGTCTGTGCCCAGCAAACCTCTGTTCCCTTTGCCCCTAAAACCTCCGACCAAGCAGAGTTGATCCAGGATTTGAAGTTTTAAGTGACTTCTTCTTCTTCTTCTTCTTTTTTTTTTTTTTTTTAATTAAATCATAGCTATGTACATTGGTATGATCACGGGGCATCATATACTAGTTTCACAGACCGGTTGACACATTTATATCACACTGGTTAACCTAGCCTTCCTGGCAATTTCACAGTTATTGTGTTGAGACATTTACATTCCACATTTACTAAGTTTCACCTATACCATTGTAAGATGCACCGCAAGTGTATTCTCACCAATCCCCCTCCCTCCCCTCCCTTTCCCCCCTCCCCCTATTCCTAGGTTGCAAATGGGTTACAGCATTCATGTGAATACCCAGAAGGCCAAAAATCATATCACAACAAAGATATTTGCACCAGAATATTTATTGCAGCCCTATTCACAATTGCTAAGTCATGGAAAAAACCCAAGTGCCCATCGATCCATGAATAGACTAATAAATTGTGGTATATGTATACCATGGAGTATTATGCAGCCTTAAAGAAAGATGGAGACTTTACCTCCTTTGTGTTTACATGGATGGAGCTGGAACATATTCTTCTTAGTAAAGTATCCCAAGAATGGAAGAAAAAGTATCCAATGTACTCACCCCTACTATGAAACTAACTTAGGGCTTTCACATGAATGCATTTGCAACCTAGGAATAGGGGGAAGGGGGAAAGGGAGGGGAGGGAGGGGGGAGGTGGGTGGAAGGAGGTGGATTGGTGAGAATACACTTATGGTGCATCTTACAATGGTATATGTGAAACTTAGTAAATGTGGAATGTAAATGTCTTAACACAATAACTGTGAAATTGCCAGGAAGGCTATGTTAACCAGTGTGATATAAACATGTCAACCGGTCTGTGAAACTAGTGTATGATGCCCCGTGATCATATCAATGTACACAGCTATGATTTAATAATAATAAAAAAATGATAAATAAAAAAATAAAAATAAAATAAAAATAGATTGTGGTGTATGTACACTATGGAATATTATGCAGCCTTAAAGAAGAATGGAGACTTTACCTCTTTCATGTTTACATGGATGGAGCTGGAACATATTCTTCTTAGTAAAGTATTTAAAGAATGGAAGAAAAGTATCCAATGTACGCATCCCTACTATGAAACTAATATCTAATTTTCATATGAAAGCTATAACCCAATTATAACCTAAGAATATGGGGAAAGGGGAAAGGGAGGGGCACGGACAGGGAAAGACAGCAGAGGGAGGGTAATTGGTGGGACCATACCTACGGTGCATCTTACAAGGGTACATGTGAAACTTACCAAATGTAGAATATAAATGTCTTAATACAATAACTAAGAAAATGCCAGGAAGGCTATGTTAACAAGTGTGATGAAAATTTGTCAAATGGTATATAAAACAAGTGTATGGTGCCCCCACAATTGCATTAATGTACAATTGCATAATGTAACATACAGTAATGTATGATTTAATAATAAATAAATTTAAAAAACCCAGAGTTTTCAGGAGTAGTAGTGGTGGGAGGCATGATCGATGGCTGAGTTTTTGTAAAACCCTTGACTGATCTTATTTCAAAACAAGAACAAAAACAAAAATTCCTGTGTTGAGCTGAGAAAGAAAAGCTTGCTTAACAGAGTAAAAACAAATCTTTAGGATTTTATCAAAAATTTTGCAATCACCATCACATTGCCAAACTTATATGTTCTTCTTCAAATCCAAATTCCAAAGTGAATAAAACATTGTTTAAATAGAGGATATATTTGGGGGGGCTATCTTTTCAATATAGTTATACTTAATTTTCTTGGGCACAAAAAAATTTTTCCAAATTTTATATGCAGGCTAACTATGAGCATGTTTAGACACTCATCTCCAGGGAAAATTCAATTATTTTAGGATTCTAAACATGAATGTAGAATCCTAGGATTCTAAATATGAATATAGAATTTATATTTCATATAAGTAATATGAAAATTTTATTTTCTAGACTTATTCATTGACTATTCCTTTGAACATACTCCCAAAGAAGGATTTTTTTCCATACAGGTGTGCTTTTCACAGTACTGTCCCTCTTGTCATAAATGAGCTTCAGGGATTACAAACCCCTAGAAATGCTTTGCACTAACATGAAAGTGAGAATGTGAATCTTCATGGTCAAGGTGTTATTAGATTTCCAGGTGTATATGTGAACCAAAAAAATAATCTTATCACTTGATTTGCATTCATTTGATTCGTACTGATTGAATTGACTTTCCCTTAAAAGATCTAATCATTGTTCTAGAAATTTTCCTTTTGTGGTTTCAGAAATGGTGATTGCTATCTAAGGCAAATTATCATTTTTCCTCAGTTTGTAAAGGTAAATTGGATAGGAGAAAACAGTCACCAGGGTTATGTAATACTTTAGGGCAAACTACCAATAGCATCATTGAGGTGCTAGGAGCGAAATTCACATTGGGCGCATGAAAATGCTAGTGCTCCATGTTCAGGGCACACTCTAGATGGAGGAAGTGTTGCTTGAAAGAACTGTTAGTAGTTTGAATTACTTTATAACTTAAGAGCTATGTGGGCTCTAGAAAGTTACATAAGCATGAATGTGCTTGTGAATGTTATGATGGTATAAGGATGAAGCATAGTTTCACTGCTGTATTGACTTATTGGATTTGCCATGATGCAAGATTGGGCTCAGAATCACTGTGGCAATGGGGCAAAGCCATGAGCTGTGGACTCTCTCCAGCTCCAATTCAGTGACCTAATTGCCTATGAAGGTTTTGTCTGAAAGCCAGATACCCTTTAATCCTGTAGGAGTAATCATAGACTAGTTTCATTTCTTCTGGGAGTCAATATTTAACAAAAAGCAAAACATACTTGATTTAGTCATTTACTGTGTTCAATAAATCAAAATTGCTTCCTATGCTCAAAAATATCAAATAAAAAAATCTTCTGAATTTTATTTTCTAGACTTATTCATTGACTATTCCTTTGAACATACTCCCAAAGAAGGATTTTTTCCATACAGGCATGCTTTTCACAACACTGTCCCTCTTGTTAGATTTTGTGTCTGTTCTTCTGTATCTGTTGCCTTTAGTATTTTTGTTTTTTAACATTTATTTCTTGACTTCTTCAATACCTTTCCACTCTGGTTATTTATGGCTTGGTTTGGTGGTCAGAAGAACATGAAAACAAATCTGGGAATTTATGCTTTGAGATAATTAGGAAGCTAATATTTCTTGAATAAGATAGATCTTGGTGGTTCAGTTTGTAACCAGAACATGATCAATGGATGAGTAAGACATGAAGGAATTTACATATATGGAAGCTCTCTTTCTCCCAATGCTTACTGGCACTCCAGTTCACTTGTTCCAATGTATACTGATATTAAATGAGTGTCTTATGTGAGGATGTTACATGTACTCTTGGTGGGACCTTCCAAATTTTCAATCTTGGGAAATCATTGCAATATGAAAACATGTATTAACTCTACCTGATAAAATTTCTTTAACAGAACTCCAGCCAAATCATGAATAAACCATAATAGAAATCTCAAAGATAGAAAAATAAAGAGTAAGACAGGATGAGCAATAAATGTGTCTTTAAATTTAAGTATACATAGATTGTAAATAGATTATATAAGCAGTTTGTGGATGAGTGATGTCAGTGGTAAGAAAGAATTCTTAAAATAAAAGATGTAGATAGTAAGGAAATTCTTACATTGTTTATAATCATAAGCAAAATCTATATATTGGTTGTTGGAGAGAAATAGGAGAAGTATTCCAAGTAGGTAGGATCTGAGTATATACTACATATCTGGGGACCCACGCAGAGTGAGAAGTATAAATATTAAAAATAAACACAATTGGCTTGGTGCCTGTACCACAGTGGTTACGGCACCAACCACATACACTGAGGCTGGTGGGTTAGAGCCTAAATATGACTAACAATGACAAGTAAAACAAAAACAAGAAAAAAACAGCTGGGCGTTGTGGTGGGTACCTGTAGTCTCAGCTAATTGGAAGGCTGAGGCAAGAGAACTGCTTAAGCTGAAGAGTTTGAGGTTGCTGTGAGCTGTAACACCACAGCACTCTACTAAGGGTGACATAGTGAGACTGTCTCAAAAAAAAAAAATAAATAAAATAAATAAATAAGTAAATAAATAAACAAACACAATGATATGGAAGCAATGAGAAATAGAATGTTTTGATATGGGTAACTTTAGCTTTGTTTTAAATAAACTCTTCTGAATCCTTTAAAAAAGAGCATAATAATTTACAGGAAAATAAAATATAGTAGGGCTAAGTGGAAAAAACACATTTTTTTTTTCTGCTATTACCCTATAAGATAACACAGAAAACTTCTGTGATCAAATGTGTTTTTGGAGGGGGGGGTCCCCACCTACCTACTCATAGATCAATTCTGCAGTGAGGTCTAGCTGGGTATCTTTTAATTCATTTTAATTCTGGCACAATCTACCTGGAGGTAGCATCAGATCCCACAGGTTGAGGACTTGGTCCCATAGGACTACCTTCCCCAACTGGTTGCTGATCACAAGGATGTTGGCTGTTTCTTACCAACTGGCTACAAATTGGGCATTTCTATAACCCCCTCTTTGTGTTTGCTTAATTTGCTAGAGTGGCTCACAAAACTCAGGAAAACACTTATATTGATAGATGAGGAGATGCAGAGGGTGAAGGATGGGGGAAAGTGTGCAGATCTTTCATGCTGTCCCTGGACAACACCCTCTAGAAACTTTGTGTGAAGATCTTCTATGCCCTTTCTGGGCATCACCCTCTAGAAACTTCCATGTGTTCATGGATTCTGGAAGTTTCCTGAACCCAGTTCTTTTTGTGTGTGTGTGTGTGTGTGTGTGTGTGTGTGTGTGTGTGTGTGTGTGTGGAAGTTCCTTTAAATAGGCATGGCTGATTAAATCGTTGGCCATTGGAAACCAATTTAACCTGCAGCCTCTCTCCCTACTCTCTCTGCCTTGGTCTTTCCTGTGACCAGCTCTATTCTGAAGACATCAATCTATCAATCATTAGCATACAAAAAGAGATGCTAAGGATTTTAGGAGTTGTACCCCAAGAAACAGGGCCAAAGACCAAATATATGTTTCACAAAATTATACAGGCCCCTAATCAGGAAAAGAAAAAAATAAAAGGTATTGGTCAAATGAGCAAAATATGGGAAAGAACACCAAAGTAAATAATAAGGGTAGCCAAAAGGTATAGAGTATTTTACTATGTTCATTCGTTTAATTCTCACTAAAATTCCATGAGGGAAGTATTGCATGTTTTACAGATGAGAAAATTGAAGTAATCTATGTTAATTAATGTGTCCAGCTTGCAAAGTGGTAGTTGAAATTTTAGCTAAGGTAGTGTGGTCCCAGAGTCTGTGCTTTTACTACTATACTATAATGCTTCTACAACAAGTAAATACATAATTTGCTTAAAGTATACCAGACAAAAAATCAAATACAATAGAACCTCTATAAGTTGACTATGCAAAGGATTGTAAAATTGGTCAACATACAGAGGTGTCAACATAAGGAACTAGGGCTATTGCACTGATATGTACATGTGCATGTTAAGTTGATGAAAATTAGGTCAACTAAGGAGGTGGCCAATGCAGGAAGGTGGTCAACTATGGAGTTTCTGCTTTATATCAACTATTACACAACATAAGCAGACTGCATTCTTTCATTAAAAATCAGACAACCATATTGGCCTAAAACCACATTTAAAATCAGATGTTAAAGAAGTTCAAAAGTAAAAGAATGGGAAAACTGAAGAGGAACCTGGAAAATGTATCCAAACAAACTAGGAGTTGTGTTATCAACAACATACAAGATGGTATCTGTCCTAAGTGGTGGTGGTATAAGGTCGGTCCACACATGTTTATATCTTTCCACAATGTCAGACTTTTATCAATGCTATTTCAATAATAAAAACCACAGGCTATGTGGAATTCCCAAGGAGGCAATTTTCTTTACCACTGCTCATTCACTTGGTGGTCATAGATGCTAACACAGGCTCCAGCCACTCCACAAGTCAGTCACTATTGCAAACTATACATAGTAGTATAACAAATCTCTATATAAACTTACAGATTAAAATTTCTATGTGGAACAAAGTAACATTTAACATTAAGAAAGAAAGGGTATAACAATAGTTCTGGCAAGCACTGAGAATGCCCATAAAAAATTCAGTAATATGGCGATGCTTGTAGCTCAGTTGGCAGGATGCTGGCCACATACACCTAAGGTGGCGGGTTTGAACCTGACCCAGGCCTGGTAAGCAACAATGACAACTACGATCAAAAAAATAGCCAAGCGTTGTGGCAGGTGCCTGTAGTCCCAGCTACTTGGGAGGCTGAGGCAAGAGAATCACTTAAACCCAAGACTTGGAGGTTGTTGTGCGTTGTGACTCCATGGCACTCTACCCAGAGTGACAACTTGAAACTCTGTCTAAAAAAAAAAAAATTTAGTAATATGAGCAGAATGCTTGATTTAAAAGACATTTACAGATTGTCATATTCTTTGAATAAAAAGTCTATATTTACAAAATTGATCATGTATGTGGTCACAAATACAACTTTAACATATCGTATAAAGTATTCATTTTACTCCTCACATTTTGTTATCAATATAATGAAAAAAAAGATCAAAGTATTTTATTTCCTAATCAAGAAATGAAAGACCAAGGAACAAGGAAGCAATCAGTTGAGACTAACAAATGTATTAATAGATAATCCTTGGAAAAATATAGTCAAAACTGAGTTATAAAATATTTTAAATATAATAAAAATGACACATTTTATAACAAAATCCACAGGGAAGGTAAAATTTATGCTACAAAAAGTTTATAATTTTAGATTTACAAAAAAACTATTAATAAAATTATTTACTACTTAATGTAAAATTAAATATGAAAACTATAAAGATTAAAACTATAATACTATAAAGGTTAAATATGAAAACTAAAATAAATACATTAGAAAAACCACTTGAACAAAAGAGCAAAATCCACAACAAATATCAAAATCCAGTTAAAAATTGAACAAAGGATTTGAATATACATTTGTCCAAAGATGATAAATAGATGGTCAATAGACTTAAAAGATGCTTAAGATCACTAATCATTGGGAAATACAAACCAAAACCACACTGAGTTACTACTCCCTGTTCCCCAGGATGACTACTGTTAAATAAACAAAAACTCAGAAAGTGAGTTGGTGAGGGTGTGGAAAAGTTGGAACTCTTGTTTACTACTGGTGGGAATGTAAAATGGTGTCGCTGCTACAGAAAACAAAATGACAACTTCTCAAAGACCTCAAAAATAGAATTCCCATATGATCCAATAATTCTACTTCTGCGTATATGCAAAAGAATTGAAAGCAGGATCGTGTAGAGATGTTTTTATGCTGGTGTTTATAGGAGCATTATTGACAATAGCCAAAAGGTGGAAGCAACCCAAGTGTCTATAGACAGAAGAATGGATAAACAATATGTAATATA
>CAUYPK010075822.1:0-10306 GCA_963574355.1 Loris lydekkerianus
GATATTTGTACCAGAATGTTTATCACAGCCCTATTCATAATTGCTAAGTCATGGAAAAAGCCCAAGTGCCCATCGATCCACGAATGGATTAATAAATTGTGGTATATGTACACCATGGAATATTATGCAGCCTTAAAGAAAAAAGGAGACTTTACCTCTTTCATGTTTACATGGATGAAGCTGGAACATATTCTTCTTAGTAAAGTATCTCAAGAATGGAAGAAAAAGTACCCAATGTACTCATCCCCACTATGAAACTAATTTAGGGCTTTCACGTGAAAGCAGTAACCCAGTTACAACCTAAGAATAGGAGGAAGGGAGAAAGGGAGGGGAGGGAAGGTGGAGGTGAGTGAAGGGAGGGATATTGGTGGGATTACACCTGCAGTGCATCTTACAAGGGTATATGCGAAACTTAGTAAATTTGGAATGTAAATATCTTGGCATAGTAACTAAGAAAATGCCTGGAAGGCTATGTTAACCATTGTGATGAAAATGTGTCAAATGGTCTATGAAGTTAGTGTATGATGCCCAATGATCATATCAATGTACACAGCTATGATTTAATAAAAAAAAAAAAGATGATCATATTAAAAAAAAAAAAGAGGTAAACTCTTCATGTTTATTTAAGGCTGCATAATATTCTATGGTGTACATATTCCACAATTTATTAATCCATTCGTGGATCAATGGACACCTGGGCTTTTTCCATGACTTAGCAATTAAGAATTGGGCTGCAATAAATATTCTCATACAAATATCTATGTTATAATGTGATTTTTGGTCTTCTGGGTATGTACTCACTAAAGGAATTATAGTATTGAATGGCAGGTCTATTTTTAGATCTCTAAGTGTTCTCCAAACATGTTTCCAAAAGGAATGTATTACTTTGAATTCCCACCAGCAGTGTAGAAGTGTTCCCTTTTGTCCAAATCTACACCAACATCTCTGTTTTGGGGATTTTCTGATATAGGCTAATCTTACTGGAGTTAGATGATATCTCAAGTAGTTTTGATTTGCATTTCTCTGATGATTAATGATGATGAGCATTTTTTCATATGTCTGTAGGCTGCGCACCTGTCTTCTTCAGAAAACTTAATATTTTAGTCCCTTGGCCAGCTAGTGATGGGATCACATGTTCTTTTCTTGCTTATACCTTTGAGTTCTCTGCGGATTCGGGTTATTAAAACTTTGTCAGAGACATAACCTGCAAATATCTTTTCCCATTCTGAGGCCTTTTTGTTTGCTTTACTTACTGTGTTCTTTGCTGTGCAGAAGCTTTTTAGTTTGATCAGGTCCCAGTAGTGTATTTTTAAAGCTGCTTCAATTGTCCGGGTGGTCCTCCTCATAAAATACTAGCCCAGAACAATTTCTTCAAGGGTTTTCTCTGCACTCTCTTCTAGTATTTTTATAGTTTCATGTCTTAAGTTTAAAACGTTAATCCAGTGAGACTCTATCTTAGTCAAGAGTGAAGGGTTTGGATCTAGTTTCAGTCTTCTACAGGTTGCCAGCCAGTTCATCCAGCACCATTTGTTAAATAGGGATTCTTTTCTGCATTGAATGTTTTTAATTTGTTTGTCAAAGATCAAATAACCCTAAGTAGCTGGATTCATCTCTTGGTTCTCTTTTCTGTTGCAGACATCTACTTCTCTGTTTTTGTGCCAGTACCATGCTGTTTTGATCACTATCGATGTATAGTACAGTCTGACATCTGGCAGTGTGATTCCTCCTGCTTTGTTTTCATTTCTGAGTAAGGTCTTGGCTATTCGAGGTTTTTTCTGATTCCATATAAAACGAGGGGTTTTTTTTGTTTTTTTTTCAAGATCTTTAAAGTATGACAGTGGAGTTTTTTTTAGGGATTGTGTTAAAATTATATATTTCTCAGGGTAATATGGGCATTTTAACAATGTTGATTTTTCCAAGCTGTGACCATGGTATGTTTTTCCATTTGTTAACATTTTTAGCTATTTTTTTTCTTAGAGTTTAATAGTTCTTTTTATTGAGATCTTTCTTGTTTGTTGTTAGATAAATTCCCAAATATTTCACCTTCTTTGGCACTACTATAAATAGAACAGAGCCCTTAACTGTTTTTTCAGGTTCACTATTGTTAGTATATATAAAGGCTACTGGTTTATGAATGTTGATTTTGTTACCTGAGATGCTGCTGTATTCCTTGATCACTTCTAAGAGTTTTGTAGTAGAATTCGTGATGTTTTCCAGATATACAATCATATCATCTACGAAGAGCGAAAGTTTGATCTCTTCTGACGGTATATGGAAACCCTTGATCACCTTTTTTTCCCTAATTCTGGTCACTAAAATTTCCATTACAATGTTAAAGAGCAGTGGAGACAATGGGAAGCCTTGTCTGGTTCTTGATCTGAGCGGAAACAATTTCAATTTAACTCCATTCAATATGATATTGGCTGTGGGTTTTCTGTAGATGGCCTCTATCAGTTTAGAGAATGTCCCTTCTATACTAATTTTCTTAAGTGTTCTGATCATGAAGGGATGCTGGATATTATAACAAGCTTTTTCTTCATTGATAGAGAGAATCATATGGTCTTTGTTTTTTAATTTATTTATGTGCTGAATTATCCTTATAGATTTATGGATATTGAACCAACCTTGAGACCCTAGGATGAAATTTACTTTGTCATGATGTATAGTTTGGTTGATGTGTTGCTGGATTCTGTTTGTTAGGATCTTCTTGAATATTTTTGAATCTATATTCGTTAGTGATATTGGTTTATAATTTTCTTTTTTGTTGGGTCTTCTTATGGTGTGGGGATCACGGTGATGTTTGCTTTAAAGAACGTGTTGAGTAGTCTTTATTTTTTTTTCTACATTTTGGAACTGGATGAGTAATAAAGGTCCTAGTTTTGCTTTAAAGTTTTGGTAGATTTCTGATGTGAAACCATCTGGTCCCGGGCTTTTCTTTTTAGGGAGGTTTTGTATGGTTGATGCTATTTCAGAACTTGATATGGGCCTTTTCAACATTTCCACTTGATTCTGGCTAAGTCTTGGAAGGTAATGTGTTTCCAAGTATTCGGTCAATTTCCTTCAGAATTTCATATTTCTGAGAATAACATTTCTTGTAATATTTCTTAAGAATTTTTTGAATTTTTGAGGAGTCTGTTGTTATTTCATTTTTGTCATTTCTGATTAATGAGATTAGAGGTTTACACTTTTTTTTCCTCGTTAGATTAGCCAAAGGTTTATCTACTTTATTGACCTTTTAAAAAAGCCAACTTTTTGATTTATTGATTTGTTGTGTAATTATTTTCTTTTCAATTTCATTTAATTCTGCTCTAATTTTGGTTATTTATTTTCTTCTACTGGGTTTGGGGTTGGAATGTTCTTCCTTTTCCAGATGCTTGAGATGTCCCATTAAGTTGTTAACTTCCTCTCTTTCCGTTGTCTTGTGGAAGGGTTGCAGTGCTATAAATTTCCCTCTTAGGACTGCCTTTGTATTATCCCAGAGATTCTGATAATTTGTGTTCTCATTATAGTTTTGTTTCAAAAATGTGGCAAATTCTTTCTTAATCTCATCTCTGACCCAGCTTTCATTCAGCATAATGTTATTTAACTTCCATGTTTTTGTAAGAGTATGCAGATTCCTATTAGTACAGAGTTCATATTTTATTCCTTGGTGGTCTTAAAAGATGGAAGGAATCATTTCTATTCCTTTAATTTGCTGTGGTTAGACTTGTGACCTAAGATGTGATCGATTTTAGAATATGTTCCATGGCTGATGAGAAGTATGTGTATTCAGTTTTGTTGGGATGAAATGTTCTGTAGATGTCTCCTAAATCCAATTGTTGAATGAATAGGTTTAAATCTAAAATTTATTTTCTCAGCTTCTTATTGGAGGATTCATCCAACACAGCAAAGGGAGTGTTGAAATCTCCAACTATTATGGAGCTGAAAGTGATCAAGTTGTTCATGTCTGTTAGAGTTTCTCTTATAAATTGATGTGCATTCTGGTGGGTGCATAGATATTAATAATTGAAAACTCATCATATTGAGTATTACCCATAACAAATATAAAGTGACCATTCTTATCCTTTCTTACTTTTGTTGGTTTAAAGCCTATTGTATCTGCAAATAAAATTGCAACACCTACTTTTCTCTGATTACCAGTTGCCTAAAATATGGATGACCATCCTTTCATCCTGAGTCTATATTTGTGTTTTAACGTAAGATGTGACTCTTGTATGCAGAGAATATCTGGCCTGAGTTTTTGAAACCTGTAGCTAACCTGTGCCTCTTTAGAGGACAGTTTAAGCCTTTCACATTAATGGGCAATATTGACAAGTCTGGAAAAATTTTGGGTATTGAGTTTTTTTAAAGTCCAGTGGACATTTTTAATCCTTTTGCCACTGTAGAAGTTGGAGTTTGATCAAAAGTTTCTGAGTGAGTTTACTTTTATTATAGAGGGTTGGCCTGGTCATTATGGAGGATAGTCTGAGAATATCCTGAAGAACTGGTTTGGTTATGGCAAATTTTTCAACAAATGAATGTCATTAATGAAACTCAGTTTAGGTGGATACAGGATCTGGTCTTGAAAATTATTTTGCTTTAGGAGATTAAAATTCAATATCCACCCTCTTCTGACTTGAAAAGTTTCAGTACAGAGGTCTGCAGTCATTCTAATATTCTTCCCATTGTAGGTAATGGATTTTTTATGTCTGGCTGATTTCAGAATTTTCTCCTTCATCTTAGCTTTAGTGTAGTTAATTATAATATGCCTGAGGGATGTCTTATTGGGATTGAGCCATGCTGGGGTTCTGAAACTGTCTGCTATCTGAATTTCAGATTCTCTTGGCATTTCTGGGAAGTCCTTTCATAATTTCATGGAGAAGGGCCTCTGTGCCAAGTGAGGCCACTTCATCACCTTCAGGCATTCCAATGAGGTGGATATTAGCCTTCTTCCAGTTATCCCAGAGCTCTCTGAGAGAATGATCCATTTTTGCTCTCCATTTCTTTTCCTCTTTGAGAGTTGGAGAGCATTCAAAGGCTTTGTCTTCAATATCAGAAATCCCTTCTTCTGCTTGCTCCACTCTTACTAAGGGATTCTACTGCATTTTTCAGATCTTTGAGGGCTGCAAGTTCTTGCTTCAGTGATTCAAAACCTTTGGAGATTTTGTCTTTAAATTCTTTAAATTCTTGAGACATTTGAATTTCTTCTCAAATTTCTAATTCCGACTTTTGGATTGCTGCTCAAATTTCTAATTCCAAATTTTCCTCCATTCTATTAATCTTGTTTCCAATCCAAATTATGAATTTCAGAAATCTCAGCCAGCTGTTTATGAATGGGATTTTCAGTTTCATCTGCCATATCTTTCCTTGGGGGGTTTGATCTATTCTGTTTATTCATGTTACCAGAGTTTTTCTGCTGATTCCACCCCATGATTGTTTTATACCATTTTATTTTTCCCCTAGAGCTTTGTCAAGGTCTCGTACAGTGCTATGGCCTGAGAAACTTGAGACCTGTTTGGTGTGGTGGGGCTAAGTGGTTCTGTCTTGTTTTCAGCTGGTTTCTTTTTGACCCTAGTGAAACAGTTGCTCTGTGTTGAAGTCTCACGTGTGTAATAATACCAGCAATTAAGTCTTTCTACCCCTCACAGGCAACAATTGGAAGAGGAATGTCAAACCTTCATAAAACCACACAGCCAGTGCATCACCTAAATAGTCCTCAGGCCATTGGCTCAGTTCAAAAGGTTCAAATCAATTGTCTCAGGTGGAAAAGTTTAAAAGGTCTCTGGCAACTGGATCACAGGAGTCTGGTGACTACTCTGATATGGCTTGCTCCAGTGATGCATGGAGTCAGGAGGAGTCACCCAGAATATAGATCAGTCTGGAAAGGTTTATGCTTCCTTCCCTACCTTGCACCTCTATCACAGCCAGTTACTGATAGCCGCACAATTGGCTGAACCAGTTGCCTGTAGTGAACAGATACTCCAGGGGTTTGCTCCTGCCTGAATCACAGAGAAATCTATTTCTGCTAAGCCAGGCCACTGCACTCTGCCTCTATCTAGGAGCAGGAGGTGAGGACTGACAACCTTGGGTGATTGTTGGAGGCTGGAGGGTGTTCACTCAGTTACAGCCCCGCCCCTGATTGATGTTACTGACAGAACAGAACAGAACAACTTTGTAGGAATTTGTTTTTGTCCCTGCTACATTCCCCTGCAGAAGAGAAGCTGTTTTGAGTTCCCAGAGCCTTTGCCTCAGGCCCTGTCTTTGCTCCTGCCAGTTTGTATTTGGTTACCTCTGAGTTCTAGCCTGCTGACTTCCTTTGTCTATAGGTTGACAATCCCCTGAGGGCCAGTTGCATCCTAGGCTCAGTAAAGAGGTCCTCTGGGTCAGCCCCGCCCTGTGAACTTCCCAGGTCTGCGAGTGCATTTCTAGTCCCTGTGATCCACCCAGGTCAGTACCACCTCAGGCAAACCCTTTGCTCATGGGGCCTGTGTTTCCATCCCAGATCTGTTCTGTGGTGGTTGCCACCTGAGTAGATGCCTGGCCTCCTCTGGTTGCCCAGGGAAACAAAGGGTGTGGCTTCAGAACTTCCTGGAGTGAGCCCTATTGTTGCTAAAAGACAAGACGGCTGCTGCTATGAGCCTCAAAGCACTGGTGCTCCAGGGTGGTTTCATCTCAGCTGACTGTCCTTACCTCGCTCCCGCTCTGACAGCTGCAGTTTAGGTACTGTCCACACCCCTTGAGTAATCACCCAAGAATCTTGACTTCTGGGGGACAGGCCTCCAGACCTCAGAGTGAGAGTTGAGGGGAGTGCTGGGAGCTCAGTGTTGCAGGTAAAGAATATATAAAGTTTTATACAGCTTTACGCCTGGCAGGAGAACATCGTGGCACTCTAGTAGGGAAGGTAGGTCTAGTTTTTAGAGGGTCTCTCCTGTGAAGTTTAGTGAGAGGACCTTTGAACTCTGCTTGTTTTTTTGTGGGGCACTCTGAGCCATTTTCATGGGGGAGGAAACTCCTGTCTGCTTGGTGATGGATTTTGTACCTTTTGTTTGTATCATGGTCGCAGCTCGCCTCAGCGGGGTTGATGTGCGTTCTTCAACCTTCTCTCTTGGTGCAGCTCAAATCCATCAGGTTACTTTCTAAATTTCTGTCCTTTAACTCTCCTTCTGGATGGGATCCTCTGTGGAAAGCTGGCTTCAGTCAGCCATCTTGTCCTCTTTTATCACCATGTATTTCATTCACGGCTGTGTTCCTAGAATTCCACATACCTCTCAGAATTTGTTCTACTGTCTGACTTGTTTGTGCTACTGAGAGATGGTAGTGAGCCATTGTTTATCATCCAGAAAATTGCCACCAACCAACTGCCCCCTGGCTGTGACCATGCCCACGCACAGCTGGCACAGTGAGCATCCACGGAGAGAAAACTGGGAGCACCAGGTGCAGAGCACTCAGACTGGAAACCCTGGACAAGGTGCCTGACCACGATGGAAACCAGCTAGGAGGCTAGCAGGGACCAGGGCGCCCACCCGCAGTTTCACTCAGAGCAGGATGCTAGCAGCCCACAGACCTGGTGACAGAGTCACGTGGAAAGGGAAGTCCAGCTGCAGCAGCTCCTCACCTTGACGAGACCCACCCAGTGCTCTCAGCTCCACTGCCCGTGCCACCCGCTCTCGTCATCCACTGCGCCCCGTACTGCTGCCTACCTCTTTCATGTTATTAATACATTAAAGGAGCTGGAACATATTCTTCTTAGTAAAGTATTTCAAGAATGGAAGAAAAAGTATCCAATTTACTCATCCCTATTATGAAACTAATGGCTTTCACATGAAAGCTATAACCCAGTTATAACCTAAGAATAGGCGGAAGGGGGAGAGGGACAGGAGGGAGGGGAGATGATGGGCAGAGGGAGGGTGATTGGCGGGATTACACCTGTGGTGCATCTTACAAGGGTACATGTGAAACTTAGTACATGTAAAATGTAAATGTCTTAACAATAACTAAGAAAATGCCAGGAAGGCTTTGCTAACCAGTGTAATGAAAATGTGTCAAATGGTCTATAAAACCAGTGTATGATGCCCCATGATTGCATTAATGTACACAGCTATGATTTAATAATAAAAAATAATAATAAAATAAAAAATTAAAAAAAAAGTACCCTGCATGGATGTGGAACACATTTTTCTTAGTAAAGAATCACAAGAATGGAGAAGGACGAATCTAATGTATTCAATTCTAATATGAAGGCAGTAGTTGACTTATAATACAAGGGATGGGGTTGGGAAATTTGGAAGTGGAGAGAGGGGAGGAGAGATGATAATGAGTATCACAATGTATGGCACACTTTTTGTAGGTAGGATACAATTATAAGAGGGACTATGTTTAACAGCTGCAATAAGTGTAACCCAATTCTTTGTACTCTATATGACTCCAAACAATGAAGAAAAGAATGTTCTTCTTAGTAAAGTATCTCAAGAATGGAGAAACAAGCATCCCATGTACTCAATTTTAATTTGAAACTAGTGGAAGAACAGCTACAGGCCCACATGAGGTGAAAAACACAATTCAATTCAAATAGGAGGGGTAGGAGAAGTGGCTTTGTAAATCCCCACCTAACGAATACCATACAGGGGTATATGGCACACCTCCTAGATGAAGTAATGAAATACAACTCGATTTTTCCCAACAAACACAAAATATGTAACTGGATAGTATATAGTCTTATATTAATCTGAAATTTTAAAAGAAATATTGTTGCTAATATTTATATAATTAACATTCCTATTATGTGCCAGATAGTGCTCTGGGCCATAGAAATAAAACCCTCAATAAAGCAGAAACATTCCTGCTGTGCTGCAATTATATTCTAGTGGGAGGTAATTGATAATGAAATTCCAGTAGCAAACAATCAGAATAGTACTCAGATTGATACAATCTTCAATAAAAGCTTATAATACTTTTGCCTCAGAACCCATCCTTAATAGAGTTCTTACCACAGTTGAGGGAGCCAAGAATTTTCCTGGCCTGCATAGGGGTGTGGATTTTCATCTAGGCTGCAAACTGGGGACAAAAGTCCACTATAGAGCTTAAGTATTGGAGGAATCCATGCTGGTAAAAGGAATATGAAGCTCAGTAGAGATTTTTCATAAAGGCTCCAAGTTAGGCTGTTGTTTTAGACTCTAAGACAATGCTCAATTTTCACATTAGCCTATACTCCTTGCAGTAATTCTAGGCATTTTTATATTTATCCTTAGCTATCACAGTCTAATATAATGGAGCAATGAAAGCACATTTTATTGTCAGGTAGGCCTTGTTTCAAATCCTAGCTCCGTTTTCTGAGCCATGCAGCTCATGTCCTTGGGCAAGTTAGTGGACACTCTGAACTTCAGTTTATTCACCTACTTTGTACACTGTTGTCAGGAGTTAATAATACCTGATTTCAGGAGAATAAATTGCCCTGGTTGTCTTCAGCAGTTTCACTCCCTTTCTTTTGATATAAATGCTCAAACAGCCCTCATATCAGTTACCATAAAATATCATATTTCCTATTATGTTCTTGTCAGTGAATTTCTGGGTGTTGCTGAGAAATCAACAAATGATATATTCATGTGTTCTGGTCATTTTGCTTCTCATTAATTCTGCCAGCCATCTTCTTTGGAACCACTACTCCACTCCTGGATAGTCTTTTCATGTTCTTTCTTAAATGCCTTCCTTTGGGCTGAAGTAAGTTTCTCCTACCTTGCTCTTAGGTTCTATCTCTCACCTTCACTCATTCCCAAGGGTGAAAAACTTCAAGCTTCCATTTAAACTGGAAGAGCTTCTGAAGATTTTGTCAAGGCTTCAAAGTCTCCAGAGACCTTTCTCTTAGGTGAAGGTAAAGTCATACAGCATGAGATTCCTAGTTTCCCAGAAGTCTTTATGAGTGTTTTTCATGCCTACCACAAATCATCTACGATTGTGGGACCAATACTAAAATGGAAAGTAGAGCTGCATCTGTTGTCCAAAGTAAACCTCAAAGAACAAAGTTATTATTTATTCTCTTTTTTTTTTTTTTTTTTTAATCTACCATATTTTATTTTCAGTTCCCCCCCAAAGAGACTCTCCAATCTTTATCCAAACACAGTTCTGAAAGCCAAAAGGCTGTACCGTAAATACATTTCCATGTCTTCTCCTTTTCCTGGTGTACCTTCTTCTTCTTCTTCTTTTTTTTTTTTTTTTTTTTTTTATCTGCCTAATAAGGCAACCTTTATTCACTTTACATTTCCTCCCCTCACTCTCCCACAATCTGTCTCCACCCCCAGCCCCAGCATCCACCTCCTCGCAACCCCTGTCC
>CAUYPK010075823.1:0-98805 GCA_963574355.1 Loris lydekkerianus
ACAACTGGATTTCAACATCACCATCAACTCGTGGCTTGGAATACTTTGTACTCTTTCAAAATCTTTATTTCTAATTCAAGATGAATTTTTACATTTGTTATTATTCAGTCATTTAAATTTGTCATGGTAAGGAATTTTAAAACTACCAAGAATATGACTATTTTAAAACTACCAAGAATATGTATTAAAAGAATTTGTAATTGTTGTGGAGTTCTATTCATATTATTTTGTGAAATCCTGTTGCGTAGTTGTAGCTTTTGTGCCATTGTTAAGCTAGATTTTGTCCTTTAGTTTCTGAATGTTTACTTTGCTCATGGTTCATTGTGATGGTCAACGTGGAGAGTAGGTCTAAGTGTTTCCTGTAGAGCTGGTCTTGTGGCAAATTTCCTCAATATTTGCATATCAGTAAAAGATTTGATTTCTCCATTTTTCAGTTTTGAAGTTTAGTTTAGCATAATACAGAATTCTGGGATGAAAATTATTTTGTTTAAGGAGGTTAAAGGTTGATGACCATTCTCTTCTGGCTTGGAATGTTTCAGCTGAAAAGTTTTCTGTCACTCTGATGGATCTGCCCCTGCAGGTCAATTGGCACTTACTCCTGGATGCTTGCAGAATTTTCTTTTTTGTCTTGAGTTTGAACGTGTTCATGACAATGCATCTTGGAGATGGTCTGTCTGTATTGATATGGCCCAGGGTTTGATATCCTTCTGAAAAGAATGTTTCAGAATTTTTAGTTATACTTGCAAAGTTTTCATTTATGATATCCTCCAGTAGGGCTTCCATTCCTCTGGGGAGTTATTCTTCCCCTTGTGAGATACCTATAATCATATATTTGAATACTTTGTGAAGTCTTATAATTATCTGAGCAAATTTTCTGCTTTCTCTATTTTCTTTTCTGCCTTTTCAACTGCCTGTGTTATCGCTAGAGATTTTTCTTCTAGCTATGAGATTCTTTATTCTCCATGGTCTAACCTTTTATTGATACTTTCTATTGTATCTTTAAGTACCCTGATTGATTCCTTCAATTCCTTAAGTTCCACCATAGCCTTTGTATATTCTTCATCCATTTCATCCATTTTTTTTGGTTCTGTTTTTCCACTTTCTCTTAATTTCCTTCATTGCCTTTGGCATCTATATTTTTCATTCTCTTTCTGTTATTTCCATTAATTATTTTTAGGTGACATCCTCTATGCTATCTGCCTTTTGGTCCCTTGATGAGGTTGCTCTGTTTTGGTTTTTCATGTTGCTGGAATTTTTACATTGGTACTTCATCATGTGTATTTTACTCTTGTTCACTTCCTTCCCCTACTTTGTCCTTCTCACTACCTCCATGGCTTTAAATTGCCTTGTCTTATAACCTAGGTGTTGAAGTGGCCTTTTGGTATAAGGCCAAAAGGTAGAGAAGGGAGAAAGAAGAGAAAAATAAAGGAAAAAGAAGGGGAAGTGGAAGAAGCAAGATGGGAGAAAGAAGAGAAAAATAAAAGAAAAAGAAGGGAAGTGGAAGAAGAAAAAGCAATAGGAGAAATATTGTTGTTCAGCAGGATGCTATGGCAACACATGCAACTCTAGGACCTTGGGGAGATGGGTTGGGCTGCCCATTTGAAGTCATGAGCTTCTTACCTGCCTGGGAAAAAGCAAGACCCCACTTCTACCAAATACAGAAAGAGAAAAATATTTAAAAAATTAAAAATTCAGCAGTATGTCACTGTGGGGATGTGCCAATGCTGTCTTTCCAAAGGCCAAAGCTAGGCAGATACCCTAGACTATGAGCTCTTAAACTCCTTGAGCTAGACAATGCTGTAACCCCCCTGCCAGATCAATACTGTGTGCCCCCAGCACTCAGGCAAAAGAAAAAAAGGTAAAAATAGATCAAGAAAATTAAAAATACAATTATATAAGATAAAAGGGAAAAACCACAAGATATTTTTAACTGTTGTATGAGAAATTTGTGTGTGAAAGATGAGAAATGCAGAAAAATCTTCACCAAAAGAGAAAAAAAGGGGAGAAATAATAAAGACAGAATAAAAAAAGCTAAAAAACAATAACAAAAATGGAGGATTCCTTACTATTGAAGAAAGTAACAATGAAAAAATATAAATACAAACAAAAATCAAAGAAATACATATGTGCATATAACTCTGTGTGTGTGTGTGTGTGTGTGTGTGTGTGTGTGTGTGTGTGTAAAGATATATATTGTAATATGTTGCTTGGAGGCCAGGTGGCATTGTGGTGTTAAGCACCAGAACACATACTGTTTCACTGTGAAAAAGTAGGGCTAGATGCCACTCTTATTTGCACAGGAGATCGGGTCCTGTCTTCCTGCCTAATTGCCCTCATTTAGGGCCTTCTTGCTCTGTAAGCATTCAGTCCCTCTTGGATTGGAATCTAAAGCTCTTGCCAGATTCCTAAGGAGGCACATCACACGGTTTTCTCTGACAATAATGCCCTAGCTGCTCAGTTCACCCCAAAGATGAATGCCTGAGATCAGCAGGTGCACCATAGCTGGCTGTGTACTAGGACCCTGTAAATTCTTTCACATAGCCTTCTCACAGTATTGGTGCCCAGCTAACAGACAAGCTTATTGAGAGATCCACCCCACCCAGTATTCAATGTCAGCTGCTGGACATTGTTCCAGTCCAAACTCACTGACCCATTTAAGGCTTCTCCAGTTAGCAGGTTTAGCCCCAAATCAAAAGCATGCAGGACAGACCTTTCCTGCTCCCCATCATCCACAGGCGGGCTGGTTGGCTGGTCTGTGCCTATTCTCAAGCATTCACCTTCTGTGCTGGTTTTCCTCAGCTCCAGACTTCCTTGCTGGCTCTGGAAGTCCACTACTGCTTCACTCTGTCTCTGGAGTGATGTTTCTAGGTGGGCTTCCCTAGCCAGAGGTGATTAGAGTTTTCTTTCCACTGCTTCGCTGCAAGTGGCTAGTAAGGAGATGTTTGTAGTTGGCCATTGTGCTCTGTCCCCCACCTTTTACACTTTCTTCATATATCACTTTCAGACCTTATGGACATCTATACTAACAAAGTAAATAACAGTTGTACATCAATTCCATCATCTTCCTCATTTTATTCCTCTCAGAAAATAAAATTTCCTCTCAGAAAAATAAAATAAATTTTATTTTATTTTGTTTTTAAGTTACTAATGCTTATAAATATTGTGACTTTGCAAATATTATTTACCTGTCAATCAAGTAATGAACTTGGCTGTTTCTTATCATTTGTAATTTTTTCTTTCTTTTATACTTTATAATTATTGTTTTTTTATATATAATTTTATGAATGATCAACTGATCTGTCAAAACAAAGTTCCAAACATTCTGTTAGTTCCATTGTTCACCAGTTATACTTTTTTCCTTTACAGACTTCTCTCCTATTCCTTTCCTCTGTACTTTGTCTTCCATTTGTACCAGTCATTTCTTAGGAAGGGTGCATATTTCCTGTTGTAGGATTTTTCTTCACCATTTACCTATCTTAGGTTTCCTGTTATGTCTTTGTTTTGGTCAAATGCATCTCCCCGTGCAAGGTCCTGTATGACTGCACAGGACTTTGCACATTAAACTGGCCCTCGTGGACCCTTTCAACATGGAGATTCTTAGTCTGGGGAAGTTGGCTTTGTCTTTCATAATTTCCTCCATATCTCCTTCCTATTTCCTATCTGTAGAACTTTAGTTCTCTAGATAGATATTAGATTTCCTAAACTTGCCCCCTAAAAATTTGATCTTTATTATTCTAGTATATTCATCTTTCTTTTTGGCCACTTCTTGGGATGCTAATTAGATTTTTCATGTAAATTATTAGTGTTAATTTTCAAAAGTACTTTCATCATGATGTATTCTTTTTAAAAGTAGCATTATGTTCTTGCTGTATGGATGTGTCTCTTTTCTTAGAGTTTTTTGTTTTGTTATTTAATGGTTCTCTTTGGTCTCTATATTGTTTATGTTCCCTCCATGTTTCCTTATTTTGTTTGTATTTGTCTATGATTTTCATAGCAAATGTTTTCCTTCAATACCTGTTCATCATTGACAGGCTCTGAAAAATGATTAATGTTTCTCTGTGTACAGATGGTACTTTTCACCTGCTGGGCTTCACTAAAGGATGATCAAGCAGTGGAGTTTTTGTTTCCAAAATCTTATTTCTTTGGGGTTTCTCAGGGTCTCTAGCAGTGAATCCCTCAATCCTCATCCTGTAAGTAGGTGAGAGAAAGGATCCTGGGTTTTCATCACTCAACATGCAAATAGCTGTAAAGTCTGTCTCATTTTTGGGTTTCCTGTGGGGATAAGTTAGGATAGTTTTCAGCTACTTGAGGTCTAGAAAAAAAACTGAAAGCTCTAGAACATCTACACAATCTTCCTGTTTTGATCCATCCCTGAATTTCAAGATTTTGGGTGTCACCACTTCCTGAGTTATTCTGAAATTCTGTGGGGGTTGTCTGATTCCCTCAGCAATCATTCTTTGGAAGCATTTCAGTTTCCTTTCCTTAATATCTCTAAGTCAGTTACCATATCTCACTATTTCATTTTTCCAAAAAGGTTTTATCAACTTTTCGGTCTGTTGTATTTTTCCTGTTCTCTTTCTTCTTATAGCTGTTTTACTTTTTTTTGTGTGTAACTTCCTCTATACATATATACATATAGTAAAATGATTTGTCTGATCAAGCAAATTAACATAGTCATCATCTCACACAGTTAGCTTTTACGGTGGTAAAAACACCCCAAAATTTATTCTCTCAGCAAATATTCAGTATGCAATAAAATACTATTAACTTTAATTCTCAAACCACTATATTATTGGTTCCTTTTTTTTTTATTTTGTTCTATTACATAAATTCAGGAATTATTTATTTCATAAAATAAAGATATCATGGAGCTTTATAATTATATTTGCCTAAGTAAAAGAACAATGTCAACTTTAAATTTATAAGCCTGCTTCTCAAACTAAGGTTATGATTTAATTCCTTGAACATTGACTTGCAGAGTAGACAGCTTCATTTCTAGAGGATTTTTGTTATCATTTTTTATTGTTTTAGGCTCAAGGCAAGCAGGTCTTACTGAACATGACATCGTAGCTTATTTTGCCAGTTCTTATTTATGTGATTTCATATACTCCTGCTTATGGATAGATTTTTTTTTAACTGAAAATCATGATTATTTAGGGGGAGTATAAGATGTCTCCAGCTTTTTGGAACTGCACAGAAGTCACTTTTCTGTGGGTATGTGCATGTCATGGTCAAGCTCTGGGTTGTCTGGTGGGAGCAGGGGTTTTTATCCCTCTCCAGACAGCTGTCTCCTGCCCTGGGCCTTGGTAAGACCCAGCCTTCTTCTCCCAGTGCCAGACCTGAGCAAACTAGACTCCAGGTTTAGGAAAGGCAGGGCCCACTGCTTCTGGGAAAGCAGACCTGAGCAAACTAGACTGCAAGTTTAGGGAAGGCAGGGCCCATCTCAGAACCTCACTGAGGACACAGCCATGGCTAGGGGTGAATTGGGATGGGGCAATGATTAACCTAGAGGAGGGTTCCAAAAGCTCGGGGGCCATGGGTCTTCCTGATGAGCTAGTTTCCTGATTCATGGCTGATTTGATACCTGGTCCAAATGGGATCAATCAGGTTCTCTTTTCTGGAAATCTAGAACTTGGACTCAGAGGGGTCAAGTTTTATCTCTGTGAATGATTACATCTCTTATTGGGAATCTTGGAGTGGGCAGGTTCTACCCAGTAAGTGCACTGCAGAGGGGCAAAGAGAAAGGACTGATTCCTGGTGGCCTCCTGCATTCTAATGAATCCTTTTCCGTGAAATTTCTTGTATCATTGTAATAAAAACCCCAAGGATATTAGCGTAAGATGGTTTCTGTTACAGCCAAGATTCTAAGCAGGACTGTATTGCAAAGAGCCTTGAATGTTTTGATGTTACGGATCAGAGGTTCGCTCTAGTTAGCCCACTCAAAATCCTAATGCTATAATAATGACCCTGTCATGGAAATCTGACCATAGAAGCTGTCATAGGGCTGGAGCTGGTGAGAAGCTGAGGCAGACTGGATTTAGGATGATGCCAGGACCTCTGCAGCTGAAGGGAGTTTGTCAACTCTATTAACACAATTTAGGTTCAACTCCATGTTTCTGCTTTTTCTGTCCTGCTAGATTTTTATGTTGATATCTCTTAGAGATATTAATAAATCAAATTTACTCCTTCTGATTCTTAGTATGGGTTTCTTACAATATCCTTCTCACTTTTTAATTTGAATCAGGTCACACATGGGAACCCATTGATAGTAATATAATAATTATCAATTCTTTGTATAAATTTCATTTATTCATTTATATATTATACATGTTCTGTTGCATTAGGGATAGCCTGTGTATTTTATATCCTAGAATTAATAAAAACATGTAGAAACACATGGGATTTTTCCATATGAGAACACTGTTAATGATATTGGTGGTGCTTTTGCAAGATTGGGTCATAACGGCACCTGTGGCTCAGTGAGTAGGGCGCCAGCCCCATATACGGAGGGTGGCGAGTTCAAACCCAGCCCCAGACAAATGGCAACAAAAAATGACCCAGCATTGTGGTGGGCACTTGTAGTCTCAGCTACTCAGGAGGCAGAGGCAAGAGAATCACCTAAGCCCAAAAGCTGGAGGTTTCTGTGAGCTGTGACGCTACAGCACTCTACTGGAGGGCCACAAAGCAAAACTCTGTCTCTTTAAAAAAAAAAAAAAGATTGGGTCATGTAACAGTACCTTAGAAGGTAGACTTAGAGTATTTGAAGTAGTTGATTATGAGCAGTGTATCATCTTACAATGAGTATTTTTTCACTTGGAATGTTATACTTCTATATCTTAATTAAAAAAACTCATTCCTTTTCTATAATTCAGTACTCTTTGTTTAATAGTAGAAATTGTTTCTCTTCTGCAATTGCTTAATTTAATAACATAACCAATCAACTGTTTTGAAAGATAGTGTTATTTTCATTTCTGTCTTCCTTTAAATGTCCTGGTTGTTAGAAGGTAAGGAAGTCCCTTTAGAAGGCAAAGTGGCCACATCTATGATGCATATTTTTATCTATAATAAAAAAAAAAAATAAAACAATGTTGATTCTTCCCCCCCCCCCCAAAAAAAAAAATAAATAAATAAAAGGCAAAGTGGATCAAAGTGTGCTCTGCACATGTGTTCAGGATGATTTTAAAAGTAGTTTTGAATTATCAAAGATTTGTGTCTTTCTCTTTGGGAGAAAATCATTAAGAGTTAATGCTGCTTTAGATTTTTTTCATGTCTTTAATAGTATAATTTAGAATTTTAAGTGTTTTCATAAAATTGATGAGAAAAATAAGGTAGATAACAGTTTGTCTGCTTAGCATAGAGCTTTTTTCTTTCTTAAATTACTGATTATATGGGTTTTTTTGTTTGTTTTTTTCAGTTTTTGGCCTGGGCTGGGTTTGAACCCACCACCTCCAGCTTATGGGACTGGCGTCCTACTCCTTGAGCCACAGGCACGGCCCTCTGATTATATATTTTATTTTATAATTTAAAATTTGATAAGTATAGACATAGGTATATACTTGGTAAACCATTACCACAGCAAGAAAATTAATATTATCCATTACTCTAAAAAATGTCCTTGAGGCTGGGCATGGTGGTTCACACCTTTAATTCTAGCAGTTTGGGAGGCCAAGGTGGGAGGATTGCTTGGGGCCAGGAGTTTGAGACCAGCCTAAGCAACACAGTGAAACCTCAAGACCCTATCTCCATAATAAATAAAAATGTTATCCAGATGTGGTGGCATACACCTATAGACCCAGCTACTCAAGAGGCTGAGGTAGGAGGATCCCTTGAACCCAGGAGTTTGGGGTTGTAGTGAACTATGTGACACCACAGCACTCTAGCCCAGGAGACAGTGAGACTCTGTCTCAAAAAAAAAAAAAAAAAAAAAAAAAAAAAAAATTCCCTTAACCCCTTCCCTCATCCTCCACTCAGTCTGCTTTCTGTCACTGTAAGAGTACTTAGAATTTTCTAAAATTTTATGTAAATGTAATTTTTTTCTTCTTCTTCCTCCTTCTCCTTTTTTTTTCTTCTTCCTCCTCCTCCTCCTTCTTCTTTTTCTTCTTCTCTTCCTCCTTCTCCTTCTTCTTTTTTTTCTTCTTCTTCCTTTTCTTCTTTCTCTTATTTCATCTGTTTTTATTATTAAAGTAATTTGGCTTCCTGGAATCAGCTGATCAATTTTGAATAAATACTTATAGAATAGAAGTCATCTAAGCCTGGAGTTTTCTTTATGTGAAGATTTTTATCTACAAATTCAGTTTTTCTATTTCTTCTTGAGATGTGGTAGTTTGTAAACGCCTTGTAAGAAAATTATTCATTCTGTCTAATGTGTTGAATTTATTGACATAATGTTGTTTACATTCTTTTGTTTTCATAAAACTTTTAACATTCTTGTCTACTAATTCTATTGTCTTTGTCATGATTGGGTCAATTTCAATTGATTTATTTTTAACTTTTTTATGGTGAACTCTCCTCTTTTGTATGCCTGGTAGTTTTTTATTTAATGAGAGAACAATTAGGAAAAATATCACATACGAAAAACCAATCAATGTTAATGAAAGCCAGAGAAATTAGCTTTTATCATTAATGTGGTTAATGATGGACAAAGTGTGGGTTAGTTTCTATGTAGGGAGAGACCACAATGAACAGGAATCTTCAAAGGACTTATGACATAGATAGCATCCAAGTTATACCTTGTAATCAAACATGATTTAAACCAGGCGTGCTCAAACTTTTTAAACAGGGGCAAATTCACTGTTCCTCAGACTGTTGGAGGGCCGGACTATAGTTTAAACAAAAAAACTGAACAAATTCCTATGCACACTGCACATATCTTATTTTGAAGTAAAAAACAAAACAGGAACAAATACAATTCACATTGCTTCATGTGGCCCTCAGGCCGAAGTTTGAGGATGCCTGATTTAAACAGTCAAAGTTGGTAGGAGTATTGGAGAAAGGAATTTCAGAAAGAAAGAAGAGCTTGGATCTAGGATGATGTGAGAGTTTTTGAGGAACACTGATGAAACAAGTTTGCTTGGAAATTAGGATGTGTATAAAAGAAGTAATGGGAAATACATGCATTTCAACATTTGATCACATTGTTTGCATATGTCATGCTACCCTCAGAGTTTGTAAATACCTTGAAAACAGGTACACAACCAGGTGCCATGCATTATAAATGTGTATATTTGTATATAGACTATAATTGCATGTTTATCTTTAAATATGCATATATATGTTCACAGATATCCTTCTCTATGTTTTCACTTATATGCATTCATATATATATATATATATATATATAGTTATATATATAGTTATATATTTTATAAAGCTTCAGGTGCAGTCACAGATGCCAAATAATTATTTATTTAACTGAATTGGGTTTTTAACATTTTGTTTTTGCCAATATTATCTACTTAAAATAACTGGTCTACACTGTTTAGTAGAATAGCTGTTAACTTGTTTTACTACCAAGCATAGTGGAGTCTTCAATTCTGCTGGGTCAGAAACTTCTCAGGTTAGAATGTCAAATACATATACTTACCCTAAGCTTTAGGAACCTAGAACATACCTAAACCAGATGTCAAGGACACTGTTTTCTGCTTGGCTTTCTTACTCTGATGAAAGGAACCAAATCATTAAAAGAGATTTGCTAAATTAAGGGGACTTTTTAATTTTATGCATATGATTTCATGATTTCATCTTCATGTCTGAGAATTTGCCCATATTATGGCTTTGTTATCTATCTTCTTTTATGTATAATTTGATTACAAAAGCAAATTCTTATTTGGAATAATAATGAAATAAATTATTCCATTAACCTGGTGTTCTAGTTATAAATAAGCTTTTTATAATTCAAAGGGTTTCCCTTTATGTAAAAGAAATATGTATTCACTAAAGAAAATTTAGTGCGTATAAGTAAAGGAGAAAAAAGGTGTCCTGGTAACCCCAAAATATTTCTATCCATATTTTTTTGGATTTGCACAGTGGGTTTGAGTATGTGAGGGGGTGGGAGGACATATGGTTTTAGAGAGTTATAACCATATCAAATTATATTTTCTAGTTGAGTGGTAACAACTCCCTGAAGTGTACCTTCCCTGAGCTATTTTTTGTGTCTGATTATGGTTTAACCCCCACTAACTCATTATATTCATAATATTAATATTTTGTTCTTAACTCACATTGAGATGACAATGTAAGAAAGCATGTTTATGTATTCATTGTGCAAACTGATCCATTATCCTCTTGAATTGAATTGCATATCATTATATTTGAGTGCTTAAATTTTCCTATGTAAATTCCTAAGGTTCTTCATATCACAAGTGTCACCAGTCATGGTTCCTGATAGGAGTATTCCCCTGTAACAACTGCAGGGTGTTCTAAGTTAGGGAGTGTCCCTATGAATAGTCTCCCAGGGTAGTCCTTCTCTCATTTAATATGAAGATAGTCCATCCTTGAGATCTTTATTTTGATTTATTTCTTGTTCATTTATCATTTATTGGGTTCAGATTTATGTAAAAGAACACAAAACAATAGTGCCTTGCATACTTTTGTTGTTCTCTCCTCTGAAATGAGTCCATGGTGGGCAATTTCATTCAGGTGGATTCATAACATGATTTCCAGACCATGTCCATTTTTCTACTCTGCGGTTTTTACTGTGTGGTTTCCTTTTGCCAAGTAATTTCATGACCCTCAGTGGTTGATGGACCTTCGGACAGTTCACTGCACTCTAGGCAATAAGAAGAGAGCAAGGATACAAGAGAACTCCTTGCAGCTGAGTCAGCCCTCTTCAAATAATTGCTCTGAAAGTCTCACTCAGCAACCTCCATTCACATCTCATTGACCAGAAGTTTGTCATGTGACCCTACCTAGCTTTAAGAGAGTCTGGAAAATGTAATGTTTTAGTAGGAAAATTGCTAATGAATAAAAATAGAGTGGAGTTATTAAAAAAAGTAGGCAAGGCCTACCATCTTAAGTACTCACTGTTTTTAAGCTACATTATACAACTAAGTGCAACCGAGTTACACTCAATTCTCACAGGAAGGACACATGACTGTTATATGTTATACGCATGTATTTCTAAGCCAGTGGAGAGCTCTGGAAAAGAAAAACTCATTCACTTTCATAAATAAAAGGCAATTTAACAAGATATGATCTTGAGTCATAACCATGACAAAAATCTCAATGTATTAATCCATTATCACATATTCAGTGTTTTAATTTTTGTAAGTAATTTGTTTTACTTGTTATTTTTATTGTGCTTTGCTTTGCAAATGTTATTAGAGTGCTAATAACATTTATAAGTACATAGAATTTATTTTTAATTATTGTCTGCATATATTATTTGCTATAGAAAAGTAAATGGTATATAAAAGCAATTGTTTACAGTTTCCTGAATAAGTACTTTTAATCTAAGTAAATTTATTTCATGAGAAATAAAATGATTTTTATGGGTAATGTCTAATACCTTTGCTGAAATCTTAATCAGCCTTTATATCCTAAGACTTGGCACTGGAAATCATCTAAAGCAAATTGTCAGAAAATCTGCAAATCTCTCTGAGATATGCCTAAAAATACATGCATTCTATTCTTTCTTTTAAAGTCTATTTGAACAGAAATGGAATTCAATTCTGTCTCATGACTTAGGAAAAGAGGTAAATTGTCTTCATATTGCTTACCTTTAGTATGTTGAGAGTAAGAAATATTTGTTCCTTTTCTGCATAGCCTAGTATACATACTTCAGAAATACCTAGCTTACAATGTAATGCATTGAAGTTTGCAAAAGTGTTATAAATGTATTGAGTTTATTTGTATAGCCTCACTACATTAGATCGCCTCATCTACAATAGATATCTGTTGTTGTATTACAGTTATACCAAAACATAGTGGCTTAACACTAAGTTTTACTTGTAGTTAAGTAACATTACTTAACTAAAGTTATCTAATTTCTATCTATCTTGACTAAAGTTACCTACTTATCTCCTTATAATGTATAACTTAGATAACATTACTTGTCTGACTTTCTGTAAATCAGGAGTCTAGCTGAGTCCTATGCTTTCAAATTCCTCAGAGACTTAGGAAACATGATTTTATGGATGCAAATAAGAAAAAATATTTTCAGATTTGCCTCAGGTGAAAAATCATTGCAATAAAAGCACTAAGGATATATGCATATATATATTTTCTCATCTTGATTAACTTTGGAGGGGATTTTTTGCTTTCCATTTTTGTTTTTATTGTTGTATACAATAAACAATAGCTATTGTAGCAGTTAGAAGAGCCTCCTTTAAATATTTCCTTAGTGCCAAATCTGAATAAGCTGAATGGCCACAGAATGAATTCTACTAATAGGACTAAACTGTTATGAAAATACCTATATTGTCTTGAATTTTCAAGAAGACCATCCTTGAAATAAGGCACTTAACCTAAGTAGCTACACCCCTAATGTTACTGGGAGGCAAATATAGTTTCTAATAATTGCTTACGTGATACAAACTGGCCTTATTTATACTAAGAAAAGAATCTCTGAAAATATTTCTATTTGATGACCTAGAAACAGCTATGTTAAAGGGCTTACTCAAGATGTGCATTTAATATTGTACTATTTTTCGTATAGTTACATCTCTTTCTCTCTCTCTCTGGCTATTTTTTGAAATAGATTAAGATGCTTAGTGAAGCAGCTGGAAAGAGGTGACGTTAATGTCGTTGACTTAAAGAAAAATATTGAATATGCAGCATCTGTGCTGGAAGCAGTTTACATCGATGAAACCAGGTAAGTTTTAACTTCTCCCTTTTATCTTCTTTGCCTCCCTCTCCTCTTGGTTCCTCATTCTTACCTCTCCTTTATCTCAAACAGGAATTTAGCATATCTTTGTATGAAACCAAAATCAAAATCTTACTAAAATTTAAAAGGTTCTTCGTCATGGAGCAAATTAAGTGGATGATGATTCTCTGGGGTAAAAAATATACTTCTTGATCCAAATGCGTTAATGTCATAAAACAGTCAAACACTAAAGTTATAAAATATAACATTTAAAAAAATTAAAATCTTCTCTCCCTCCACCCTCACTGTCCTTAGGCCCTGACTTTTAAATGTCAGAGACGTGTGTAGGCTTGTATTAGTTTTCACTGACGTAAGGGTTTTCCACGCATTCCCAGGAGAGGCATCCATCAGTCTCTCCATGCAGAACTTGTGAAGGCTGCTGAGGGCCAGCCCTAACTGTGTTGTGTTGTGTTGTTTTGTTTTGTTTTGTTTTGTTTTGTTGGGACAGAATCTCGCTGTATTGCCAGTGCCAGAGTCCCGTGGCCTCATGATAGCTCACGGCAGACTTAAACTCATGGGGTCGAGTGATCTGTAGCTTCTTGAATAGCTGAGACTATAGGACCCACCACCACATTCAATTCTTATTTTTTATTTTTTCAAAGATGGAGTCTTTGTTTCCCAAACTTGTCTTGAACTCCTGACCTCAAGCAATCTTTCTGCTTAGGCCTCCCAAAGTTCTAGCATTATAAGCATTAGCCTCTGTGCCCAGACACCAGACATGTTTTTGACCATCAGCCAAATCAAGCTTCATGCTTAGCAGAGTGGTAAAGAGATTAGGAAAGGGGTATTTGAACAGCATTGTTAGCCTAGCGCTGTAACTCTCAGCCAAGTCATTTACTCTTGTTCCCCCCACTAGGATATTGGGAAAATCAATGAAATTTGACCAATTGTCCCTTGGTGTTAGAAGAGCAAGCCCTAGGCCTGATTCCATTTCAAAAAATAACAAAAAAATACACAAAGAACCAGGCTGATTAAGTTTACCTGTGACTTTAGAAATAAGAGGGATCCTATTAAGGAGAGATGTGCATTTCCAGAGTTTGACATGGGAAACGTGATGAGGTTTTTAAAGCCATAAGGCACATGGAGTAGAGGTCTCCTGAAGTACCAAAGTATACTTAAGCCACGTGGTGAAAAGAGGCTGCATGGGATGACTGATGGTGTAAGGTGGGAATTCTAAAATTTCATCGAAAATATCAGAGACCTATAATGCTCAAGGAACTCTCTGGGTGTGGCAAGTCATCTCTGAAGGATTCACAAACAATCCAGGAGAAAAAATAGCCAGTGCTTGGACATGTCACGCAGATGACAGCAAAACCACCAATATAATTTCCTGCCTTTGCCTTCACATTGCTGAACAATCAGAAGTAGGGGAACATGGAGAGGGCAGACACCTACCAGCCCCTTCCCTTCTATAGGTGTCCACGCCTGAGTCAGGTGGAGCTTGGGGAAGGGGATAAACATTAAGATGGACAAGAGATCAAAGGTGTTTTGTTTTGTTTTGTTTTTTCTCACTCTGTTATCCTGGATAGAGTGCTATGATGTCATAGCTCACTTTTGGACTTAGGCAATCGTCTTATTTTAGCCTCCCAAGTAGCTAGGAATACATGTGTCCTAGGACATCCTTGGCTAGTTTTTCTATTTTTAGAAGAGACAGGTTTCACTCTTGCTCAGGTGGGTCTTGAACTCCTGAGCTCATGCAATCCACCTGCCTCAGCCTCCGAAAGCGATAGGATTGCAGGCATGAGCCACTGCGCCCAGTCAATCAACCAAAGTTTTATTTATCTGTGTGGCATTCGCACATGCACGTGCACACACACACACCATTTTGCTTAATATGTAATAAATTCACATGGTTCAAAAATGAAAATAATGTAAACAGTGCTTAATGAAAGTCTTATGTTCCCCCAGTCCCATTCAACTTCATTCCCCCGTAAATTTCTTGCACAGTGATTTATTATTCATTTTTATTTTATATGCTTTTCTTTCTCCTTTCATGGGAGGTAGTAAGTACGTCTCATTCTGCCTTTTTTTCACTAAACGAGGAAACTTGGAAGTCTTCCAAAATCAGGTTCTGAACTTTTTGGTATCTGCCAACCAGGATGTTCTCTACTAACCAACAGAAAAGGCCGTAGTGAGGGCTGTGCCGCACTGGTGATTCTTCATCCCGGGACCAGAACTCCTCTACTAGAGCATGGTTTGGAAACACGAATTAAAGGGAAAAACAGGCACAGTTTTAGATCATTAATTCTGTCTAAATTGTTTTTCTGGTTAACTTTCACTGAATTTATGTAAATGTATATGATTCTGTTAAGTGAGCAAAGATCCACAGTGTAAATTTAAAAAATTTGTTGTTCCTATAATTTTCTTGCTCCTTCATTTTCATGTGTGTTCTTAGCGTTCACAAGTTGACTGAACTTAACAGATTTAAGATTGCTTCCATATGTCCTGGAGCAGACATTTCATTTTATATTTATCTATAACACTCAACAACTTTTGCCAAAGAATTCTTTGTGAATTTATATTATGGATCTTATAATGTCCTGGTGCTAGCTGTCTGGTTTGCCTTTCATTTGATATGTGATTATATGTTATATTTATTCATTTTTCCATTCTATTTCATTTCCCTAAAAGTTATGTCTCTGCAGTTAGTTTATTTCCCTAACTCATTCAAACATATGTTACATTTAAACCATAGCTCTTTTTCATGTGAAAATTGCTCTTTTGTTAGGAAAAAAGGGTCAAGCACAGCACTTAACTGCTTCATGGTGGAAATTTTTTTTTTTTTTTTTCATTTTTGCTTCTTATAATGAAACATCTCGGCTCTTAAATACCTCATCATTTCTAACTTTTACTTATATGACACAAAACTTTTTATTCTTTTGTGTAACGCTCCCGTGGAGTCGTGATTTTTAAATTAGATTAATAATAACACCTAGAATTTGTATCATCTTCAAAGGGCTCTTGGTTTCATTATCTCACATTAATCTCATCACAATCCTGTGCACTTGGCAGGATGATTATTACTTTCTGCATTTTACTAATGAGAGAATTAAAGTTCTTAGAACTAAAATGGTTTGCCAAAGGTCAGAGAGCAAAGTATTGGCAAAACTAGAACTAAAAACTAACCTTTGACTTCTTGCTTAGTACTCCTTCCTCTATAGCTAACTCTTGTCGGATTATTGCTGTAAAACAGGATAGTTTTTAAGGACATCTGAAAGATTTAAATGACAATATATAAAACATTCCTATAGCAGTAATTATAAATACTGTAGCTAGCGCCAGCATGTATTAAGCACCTGCTATATGCCAAGAACTCTTCTAATCACTTTATATGCACTATTTATTTAAACGTGACAACAATCCCATGAAATAGAAATTCTTCTATTACCATTTTGTATATAAGGAAACTGAGTCACACAATAGATACATGGTATACCCAAGGGAATACAGAGAATTCACTGAAAAGTGAGATGAGGGGTCTGGCAAACTGATTCTAGGGCTTAGGCTACTGATCGCCATTCTCATCCTCATCCTATTTATAGCATTTTACTAAAAAGTGGCTTCAGAAACTTGCTGAAAGTTTGGTGAAAGCTCACATGCTGTCTCAGTCATCAGACTCGGTGGTGTACAAATTGTATTGCATCTCTTCCCAATTCTGCCTTTGGGGATGTCACATCCTTTGGGGTAGCTTGAACTTGGCCACAGTGACAGTATTTATATTACACATCAGAATTTTTTTCCCCTGGAGAGCCAATTGTTAAACATTTACCATCACTCCACTGGCGATGAACCCTCTGAATCTAGAGCTGTGATTTTATGCCCAAAATATCCGTATAAGAAATTTTAGAGCAATAATGCTAATGTAGTTTGATTTCCTGTGTATAGGGTATCCATAAAGTTCATGTGCAATTTAAAATACTTGTCTAGAGCAAATGTCCTTATGATAAAATAATTTTTTATCTTCTGGGCAGATGCCTAATCCCATAGTAATGGGATTGCAGAATCAAATAGGAGGTCTAATTTGAGCTCTTTGAGGATTCTCTAAACTTCCTTCCAAAAAGGTTACATTAGTTTGCAGTCCTGCCAGCAGCGTAAAAGTGTTCCCTTCTCTCCACATCCATGCCAGCATCTGCAGCTTTGAGGCTGTGATGTGGGCCATCCTCAATGGGGTTAAGTGATATGAAAATGGGGGCTTAAGGTGTATGGCATACCTCTTGGTGTGGGACACAATTATAAGAGGGATTTTACCCAACAAATGCAAATAGAGTAACCTAATTCTTTGTAGCCTGAATGAACTAGAAACAGTAAATAAAAATAAAATAAAATAGTTGTCTATTTTAAATTGCACACAAACTTTATGGACACACTGTACTTCAGCATCCAGTAGTAAAAGGAGGATGTTTCTGCTGAGATGTATATACTATTATTCATGTGTCATCGCCTTAGAAGTAGTGCACAAGATAATTTATTGCTTTTAAACTTTAAATTAAAAATCTGACTTTTGAGATGTTTTTAAATGCAAATTTCTCTTTCTAGAAAAAATCGTTCAGTAAGTCTTCCAGAGAGGTGTTGTTTAAAAGCTGATCATACTGAAAAAGGTTAAAACATGATAAAAGCAGGATAAAACAGAAACTATTAACTGATTTAAAACACCTCCCCACATATACCCCACTTCCTACTAAGCCTTCATGACTGTAAGATTTCAGTTAAGAAAAAAAAAATTTTTCTAAAGATGCTTTTGGTGAGAAAAATAAAAACAGTTTCTGATATAAATTGAATTTTGACTTTCTTTGTGGAGATGAAGTACAATTCCCAATGGGAAATGACTGTTGGTTTTTCTAAAAGACATTTCTAATGCAAATGCCAATATTTTATGAGTCTCTAGAGGTTACTGTTTTTCAAAGCTGCACAGTTGTAACCCAGAAACATGTGGCCTAGAAAACAAAAATTTTGTTTGATTGTTCTTATTTGGACTGGGATATTGCCAAGCAAAGTAGCATCCTTGGCCCCAGGAACTGCAGGATAGGCAGCTGCTGGAGAGGTACGCTTTCAGAGGTGGATATTGTACTTCTACTAACATCCCCTAAAAACACCATTTATAACTTCATTTGGTTAATGTGAAGCAATCTGTCTTATCATTACTGTGGTTAGCGCATAAACTCTGTATTCAAAAAGAGTGGGGTGTTCAAAGCCTCTGCTCAGGGCTCTATTTCTTTAACTAAGTTCCTTGACATCTACAATCCATATTTTTCTATAAAATAAGAATAAGCAACTCCTTACCTCATAGGGTTGGTGTGACGAGTAAATGTAGTACAATGCCCGATAGACTAAAATTTAAGTAATAATCACAATTTTAAATACATTTCCATTCATTAAGTACTAATAACACATTAAGATATATAATTTGTAACTCCTGGTAAAGATATCAAATAATTTCCTGAGGATAGTTTTGAATCCTAAGAAAATAAAAACAGGTAGGCTGTAGTTACCAGGAAATGAAAGCAAAGCATACAGTGATGGGAAAGGCCTTAATGCAGAGTCACACCCCTCTGTAAAACATTCTCAGTTGACTTCTGTGTCTTTCTGAGTCTAAGGGTCCTTAATTTTTGGATACATTATCTTGGAAGAGAATTTACTGATGTCAGTCTGTACTTCAAGATGTTAGTCTGGTAGAAATTGAATGACATTCAAAGTACCTTGGAGGCTAAGGCCTTTGAAATCATTGAATAGAGGGACTTACCAAACAATTTTCACTCATTTAACAAATATTTATTGAGTACCTGAAATGAATTCCAGGCACACTGGTCATTCAAATCAGATGTACAACTGTGCAGATAGCTGGTACATAGAAATGGGTCAGTAATTGTGAAGACAAACATAGGCACAAGGACAAATCCTGCCAACAAGAAACAGGGAAGTGGACAGTTGGAGAGAGACCCACAGTGACACAATAACAAATTATAAGAGGAAACTTTGAGTAGCAGGAGTTAACAGATGTTTGCAGAGCAGGATTCCAAACCAGATAGGACGAGACTTGCAGGTATTTCTTGGTGTTACTGAGTTTGTTCTCTAGCAAAGTCCTCCCTGACCATTCTTAAAGACATGGTTTCTAACCAGAGGATTTTAGGTAAAAATGTCTGGAACATTTTTGGGCACTGAAGTACAGAAATACAGTGCCAATTAGAGATGCAAATTGGGGAATTATGACTCAGGGGTCTGAGGGGTTTTTTTGATGTTTTTACTTTGATGCTAATCTTCAACAGTTGGGGTTCCTTTTCTATTTGAATATGTTCCCCACCCTAAACTTTTTGAGAATGCCCAGCAAATGTTTACTTATCTCATAGTCCTTCCTGGTTGCCACTTCCCTCTGTAGCCAGCTTTCTGGCTCCAGATCGCTCTTGTACAGGTCACCTATCTTTCTTCGACTCCATCTATCTATAGGCAGGTTCCTGTGCATGAGCTCAGTCCCTTCTTCTAGTTCTCCAAACTGAAGGCAAAATCAATTGTAATTGCAGTAAGGCCTTATTGATCAATGTTTTCAGAATCCACAAACTCAAGTTCTTTCATAGAAGTCCCCCCTAATAAGCAGATCTCTGGTCTTCTCAGGTCTGATGCCCATCTCACAAAGATCAATTTACCATCCCTTGTAGAAGTCCTTTCCACCTGTCTTTCTATCCTGACTTCAGGATTTCAGGCTCCAAGGTCAAGATAAAGGGGGTGATCAAAACTAATGTCAAGTTGTGTGTTCATCTTTCAGGATTAACATCTATGCTGAAAGACGAAATCTATATTCAAGTAAAAACAAACAAACAGTTTTCTAAAGGATATAGAAACTGCAGTGAGGAAGCTGTGCTTACAATGAAGACAACTTTGTACATTCCTGTTCAGAGATGTTAGGTCTCTTAGAATCACATTGTTTTAATCTTCTATATGCCAGAAGAGAGCCTTTATTTTAGTGTAACTAAAAGACCTATTTAAAATATTTTTCATAAAACTAAAGAACAGTCTATACTCAAGGTGAAATAAAGACCTTGTAGAATAAAATAATTTTTTGACATTTCAAATGTCAGGGTTTTTTCACTTCCAAACACTAAGGTTTAAAATACTCTTAGAATTTCATATCCAAATGGATTAAATGTTAACCTTAGGAAATGAAATCAAGGGTGACTATGAAAATGCCAAAGAAGATGTAGAATGCTAGGGTAGTTAAGGACAGGCAGGTAGCTAAGGAGAACATAAGTATTTGGACATGGGCATACCAAAAAAGAGACGTAGAAAGAATAGATATAGCAGCATGAGGCATGTCTGAAAAATAGGGAGTGCCTACTTAGTAGAGAGAGTAGGCTTACTAAAGTAAATTGAATGCTGCAGGAAGAATCACTGGATGAGATGAAAGATTCCTGAAGTCTCTGGAGTTTCAGTGAAGAGAAAAAGCTATCAGCCAGATTATCGTAGCAGAAGGAATTACTGTGAAATGGCTTTGTGAAGAAGTTTGTATGGACTGTTTTTCAAATAGTTGCTAAAAAGAGCAGAGATGGAATAATCTATTAATGGGAACATGTACTTGAGGAAGTCCCTTTTTTTCTTTATTTTGTTTTGTTCATATTATTTTTCTGATGAAAAGCTGATATGGTAACTTTAGCCTGGAGACAAAAGTTAAAAAAAAAAAAAATGACATAGAAAGACTAGGTCAAAAATTATCTTTGGGAAGTTACCTAGGAAAAGAGAGAACTATCCAAGAATTGGTTAAAAATCTAGATGGAGATGGAAATAACTAATACAGAGCCAAAAGTCTTCAAATAAACAAAACATGCATAGCATTGAAAAATCAGAAAGATTGGTTAGCAGTTCCTTTCAGACTCCGCTACTCAGCATGGGCAAGGGTGCTGCAATAATTATGGCCAAAGTATGAATAACAGGCTGTAGAATTTGGGGATCAGTGTGATGTGGAGTGCAAACTCTTGGTGGTTAATCAACTGCAACCTGCACATCATGATGGCATTAACCCATCTGTGCTCCTTTAACCTTTAGAGTCAAGTGAGGGAAAAGAGATAAGGGTGGGACTAATGAACAGCTTTCATTAGCATCTCACTACAAAATGTAGAAAACCCAAGCAAGCCAGCTTAAAACAAATGGTTAATTCATTGGCTGCCACTGCCAACACATTGCTGGCTAGTGCTGACTGCAAGCTTAGGTTGGTTCCAGCCCCCAATGATGTCAGCACATCAGCCTCTGTTTTGCTTGCCATGGAATGGCTCTTCTGATGCTTGAAGTGGTTAACTAGACAGTGCTAGTATTTCCCAGCACTGTTTGATGTATGTGAACACATTGATGATGTGTTCACATACATCAAATCAAGTAGAAATGAGCAAGGTGTTCTTTCCTAGAGGATCCAATAAATGTATTCTCATGTTTCACTGGCTCTGGTTTGGTGATAGGCTCATCCCTTAACCGGGCCTTGTGTCTGGGGGGATTGTATATACAAGTCCAGTGGTCAGGCTTCCTATGAGACTGGTGTGAGATCAAACCTGCTTAAATCACATTCTTAAGAACCCAGACTGGAGGAGAGTGCTTTCTCAGAGAACAACTTTGTTCCATGAGCAAAACAAAAATGTTTGTGATAGCACCAAAAGCAGGGAGACTTGGTCAAGGTTTGCTGAGATGCTGAGGAAAGCTTTTCCCTGGTGGTTCATCAGTGCCTTTATTGGCTTTCCTCCTGCCAGTGATTAGCCTCTGGGAAAAAGATCTTTTTTCCCTCACTAATTATTGCTTTTCTCACATAGAAGATGAAGTCTCCATTCCCTTTTTATTCAGGAATTCTGTAGTTTTACCCATATCCCAACATACTCTTGTAAAGACTGCCTCATGACTGAGCTCCCCTGGCCACCGAAAGGGAGCTACTTACCACTCACTCTATGGAGAGAGCATTGATGAATATGGGCTGCTGTATACTGTGTATTGTTTCCAATTAGAAAAGTCTCTGAGAACATCAATTTGAGGGAAATGTGCTAATCATTAAAAATAAAATTATGATTTATGAATTCCATTTTTATGGTGTGAGTTGTAGGGAGGGGTGGCTGTTTGGAAGGCTGTGTTTATAAGCTGTTCTCACCCTGGAGGTGGTGTGAGAAAGCTACTTAGAAAAAGTTGCAATAATTTTTGGTTGCTTTTCCTATTTTCTGCCCATCTGTGGTGTGTTACTTTCTACAAACTTTCAAAAACAGCCTCACTAGTTAAGAGGGGGAAAGAACATCTGACCAGATCTATTAAGAAAATGACTGGCAAAAAGTTTTACATATTGAATAAAATTTCACTATTTGTGAATATCAATAAAACATAAATGAATATTTCCTTATGTTCTTATATATGTTTAAAAACTTATTTTTCTAATTAATAATAATGAAAATTGATAATCTTATCTAGGGCAACATGTAATTTGCATATACAACAGTAAAAAATCCTATGTATTACGTACTTATATTATTTCTCTTATACAGAAACTTGAGGCATAAAGTAAATAATTTACTTGCCTTGGACTGTGTAATTATTAAGCATCAGAGACAAGTTCAAACTAAAATGGCACATACCCACATCCACTCTTCTCCTTTTCCTTGCTAGCAGAACCCACTTTCCCTCCCAGTATTTACTTACTCTTTAAAGCCAGATGCTTCAGACCAACCTCAGCCCCAGGCTCAGGGCAGGTACATCCTGATTGATTGAATTAAGTTATTATGCCCTAATTTCCTAGCCAGTGAGTTAAGATTCGCTGGTCAGCTATGTATTGCAATTCCGGTCAAAAGGTAAACTGACGAGGATGTTGGCAGAAGCTTTCCTCTGTATAGAAAAGGAGTTCTATGCCTTTCGATGGGGTCGTTTCTGTGTATGATGCTTGAAAAGGGTACAGGCATCTTGCTTCAAGCACAAAGCTAAAGGAACGTAATCCTAAAGTTGATGGTACACATATAGAAAGAAGAAGGAAAGTTGACATTGTTACTAATTTTTAGAATTCTTTACTGGAGTCAGCCTACCTTTAACTGTTTTCTTAAGAAAAATAATAAATTGTTCTATTATCTGAGACACCTTGGTTTAGGTTTGACGTCACTTGTCATTGGGAGCATCCTGACAGACGGTAGGACTTGCTCCAGATCCATGTTCTTCATCTCCAATCCTTCCAAGGAGTCTCTCTATCCCAACAATAAATTCTAACCAAACAGTGTGATTTCCAAGTTAGCTACTTAGAAATCTACTTCCCATAAAACCAGATAATAGGTTAAGTTTCCCAGAGAGCCCACAAAACATATTGATCCTGTAATACAGCAAAACAATACGGATGTTTCTTGAGCAAGTATGAAGTACAGGAAATCAGGGACTTAAATGTTTTCTAAGTATAAAGATACTTCGTCATTCTTTGCTATATTTAATCATCAAGCTTCCTTCTAAAACATATTTCTCCTCTGTCTATCCTCCATCTCTTCTTTCTTTCTTCTTCTTTTTTTTTTTTTTTTTTTTTTTTTTTGAGGCAGTCTCACTTTGTCGCTCTTGATAGAGTGCTGTACCATCATAGCTCACAGCAACCTCAAACTCCTGTGCTCAAGCGATTCTCTTGTCTCAAGTAATTCTCTTGTCTCAGCCTCCCAAGTAGCTGGGACTACAGGCATCTGCCACAACACCCAGCTATTTTTTGAGATGGGGTCTAGCTGTGGCTCAGCCTGGTCGCAAACACGTGAGTTCAGGCAATCCACCTGCCTCAGACTCCCAGAGTGTTGGGATTACAGGCATGAGACACTGTACCCAGCCAAATTTTTTGTTTGTTTGTTTAGCAGGCCCTGGCTGGGTTTGAACCTGCTATCCCCAGTGCAAGGGGCTAGTGCTCTGACCATTTAGCTACAGGCACCCAGACCAAGTTTCTAAGGTAGCTCACCTAACATATTGATCCTGTAGTTCAGTAAAACAACATAGATATTTCTTAAGCAAGTATCAAGTGCAGGAAATCAGAGAGTAAGTGTCCATGGCGGGTTTTGAACCCACCACCTCTGGTATATGGGGCCAGCACCCTACTCCTTTGAGCCACAGGCACTGTCCTACTTCCTCATTCTTTGCTATATTTAATCAGCAAGCCCACTCCTATTTCTCCTCTGTCTATCCTCCATTACTTCTCTCTTGTTTCCATCTCCATCAGTCTAGGAGTCACCTTTATCCATGAGACCAGTCTCAGGACTAGCTGTCTAACACTCATCAGCCAGTTCTGCACTGGGACCTTGCTGGCCTCCAGGTTCTGCCCAGGAGTTGGGGGTAGGGTGGGGCATTCAGCTCACTTCTGCTCTGGGGTCCTGGAGACTGACTTGGAGCAGGCTGCCACGCTTCTTGTTGCTTGCCTAGGGTCGGAGTTCAGGTAGGACTCAGGGTCCCGTCTCAACCATCTGCCTTCTGCCTGACTCCTCTTTATTAACCTAGGGCATCTTTGGATAATCACAGGAATGGGGACTTCACTCTGACTTGTCACATAGTCTTCTGTTATCTTTTTTTTTGGCCAGTTTCATCTCTCAAGAGGTCCAGAGTTTGAAACTCAAAAGTGAAGGAAAAGCTTTTTTCCTCCCTCTGGTTATGTGTCATACACAACTTGAATTACTGAATGAATTCAGTAGATTATATAAACAGATTATATAATCAAAGGGTCACAAGATAATGGAACATATTTTTCATTGTAATTTAAAAAATATTTTACACATGAAAATTGAAAATTATCTTTTTATACTTGAGGCAAGATATGACTGAAAATGTCAAGATTTGTAACATATATCAGTACAAGCAAAAATGTCATTCCTCATCTGGTTTCGTACCTAACTATTGCAAATACCGGAATATTTTTTTAAGTTCTAAGGCCAGAGACTCTATGTTTTATACTTTTGTTCATTTATTCTACAAATATGTATGAAAGACATTCTGTATTATGCATGCTCATAATCATTTTGCTATTCTATTTGGCTACTGTTACCTCCCCTTGGCATCATTCCCACTATTTTGGCCTCATGGCTTTAGAAAGAACTATATTCTTTATCTTCCCTTACACTCTTATTTTCTGAATATACCCAGCTCTCCTTATACTCTTATTTTTTTTTTTTAATATACCCCAGCTTTCCTTAGGAACCATTCTCCACTTCTGCTTGGTTGAGAAACTGAGTTCTATTTTTTAATCAAGTCATATATAGGTAATTTCCATTTGTAGCATCATGTGTATAAAAGATTAATTAATTCAGATGATTTCACAGGCATGATTCTGCCTGTCCTTTCCCATAAAACTCACCATCACAGACGGTGAAATAATAGGCATGCGGTAACAAGCAATGCTACAAAGTCCATGTTATTGGAGAAAAGTAAATCTTATTTTCTTGGTAAAGAGCTTCATTGGCAAGCTGGGAGTGGAGGACAACCCTGTTCTTAAACATCAGTGCTCACCACAATCACTTGGGGCTTATGAGAACAGAGTGCTATGGCTGACCCCAGAGTTTCTGATTCTACAGGTTTTGGTGAGAGCCCTGAAGTTTGGTTTCTAAAAGGCTTATAGGAGATGCTGCTGCTGCTGGTTCCCAGCCCACATTTTGAAAACCACTAGCGGATGTCACAGTGAGGCTACAACAACAGGGAGATACAACAGAGAACGTTAGAAATCTCATGGCTGAACATTGAAAGTCTTATCAAAAGTGTATGGCCCAAGAATTGCCCTAAGTTACATGCGAGATAACCTTCAGGAAATGTTACTACAGAATCAGGGCAAGAAGCACGGGGTGCTGAATTGGAGATTAGTAGTGCCTCACAGTGACACAGGTTAGGCTCAGGGGAGGCAAGGCCTGTCCACTGGCCCATTGGTCACCTGTCCCAAGACAGGGAAACCGTAGGTTCATCTGTAGACTGGCAGCCCCATTATTTTTCTCCACCCCACAACCCCCCACACCTAGTAATCCTTAGAAGGATTAGATTGTGCCTCCTGGAGTGTCTTTCTCTTATGTCTCGTTTCCCTGATTAGAACAGGCAACATACCTGTTCTCTGGAAAAGTGGGGTAGGAACAAGATCAATACTTGATAAATATTGTTTTATTGTGGGATGATATACATAATATAAAAGTTGTCTTTTAAACCAACGTAAAGCATACAATTTAGTGTAATTAAATACATTTACAATGTTGTACAACCTTCATCACCTTCTATCTTCGGAAGATTTTCATTGTCCCAGACAGAAACTCTGTAGCACTTAATCCATAATTCCCACTACCTATCCCATCAGACTGTGGTAACTTCTATTCTACTTTCCACCTCTGTGAATTTGCCTATTCTTCTAGGTAAATCTGCGCAGCCCCACGGCTGGGGAGAGTATTGTTACCATCCCTATTGTGCTGGCAAAGGAAGTAAGACTCACACAGACGAAGCATTTTTTCACTACCTACATAGCTAATAGGTGATGAAGTCAGGAATCTGACTCCAGAGGCAATTTTCCTAACCATGGAGCATGCTTATTAATCAAAAAATTCTGTAATTAGTGGAATATTAGGCTTTGTGCTTAATGGAATATTTCTGAAGATATTTTTGAGCCGAGAGGACTTCCTGGTGGGGAGCCAAGTGTTATGTGGGAAGCCTAGGGCAGTTTTCTGCTGCACCCATTATTCCCATTCCCGTCTCCAACTGACTCCAAAAATATAAATCTTGATCCCAGCTCTCCAGGCGACTTGACTCCTCAGAATTCGTCCTCAACTTTCCTCAGGCGTTTCCTGCTAGGAGTAGGGACAGGCCCTCCTCAGCCCCAGCCTCTGCTTCCTCAGGTGGGCGTGGTAGTGGCCTCCAGCCCCCCTCATAGTTGACCTCATTTCAGCCAAGATTTGCCTACCTCTTGGGAATTGTGCTCAGGGCAGTGTAGCTGACTCCACCACTCATTCAGTCTTCATAGTCACTAATATTCAATGGTTATTTTCTCACAGTTTAAAAAAGAAACTAACGAAACTAGAGGGAACCTTGAACAAAGCTATCAGGTTGATTAAAAAAAAAAAAAATGAAACTGCTAAAAAAAAAAAAAAACATTGAGGTAAGTATCTGTGAGCCTGCCATTTTAAATCCTTTTTTGAAAAAGACGGGGACTAAAAAACAAATAAATAAACATGCTTCTTGGTGGTGACCTGAAAGAAATAATTTAAATGTATTTAGTACTCAGGAGGTAGGTTACTGACAAGGAGCCATGGCATTTCAAATATATTACCATTTTCCTGCCTGACATTTAATTCATTGTACTTCAAAGTAGCCTGAATTTTGCCATCCAGACATATTTCTCTATGAGAAATATAATTCCACATTCTGTGTTTGGAAAGCAAATTTAAGCTTCTTCCAACCAAAAATTCCCTGGTGGTCCAAACTCCTTTAAGACCCCCCCCCCTTTTTTTTTTTTAAGAAACAGGGTCTTGCTCTGTTGCCTGGCTGGTCTTGAACTCCTGGGCTCAAGCCATCCTCCTGACTGTGGATCCAGAGTCACTGGGATTTACCAGCAGGCACCATTGCACCCAGCTTTGAGAGGTTTTAAGATTAATTATTTTTAATTCTAAATTTCAAGGCAGAGATGAGATCAAGAATAATGATTGCTGACATTATGCACCAAATGTGAAGGTAATCTGGGTACTTTTAAAAATCATGCAGCTGGTATGGAGGATGACTCGGTTAGTTAAGAACTTACTCTGAAACCATCAGACATGAGTCGAACTGTGGCATGGCCCCTCCTGGCTCTATGCCCCTGAGAAAATCACTCAAGATGTCTGTGCTTCAATTTATTTATTAGTACAATAGAGGTAATAATAATATTAGATCATCTTCATGGTGTACATGTATTATTGAGGATTAAGTGAGCTGAAGTTTGGCTCCTTGCTGGTTCATAGCAAGAAAGCAATGAAGTTAGCTGGTGTTATCATCTATATTAACAGTTCTCAACCTGTGGGTCAGGACCCCTTTGGGGGTCAAACAACCCATTCACAGAGGTCACCTAAATATATCCTGCATATCAGATATTTACATTACAATTCATAATAGTAGCAAAATTATAGTTATGAAGTAGCAAGGAAAATAATTTTATTGTTGGGGGTCACCACAACATGAGGAACAGTATTAAAGGGTTGTGGCATTAGGAAGGTTGAGAACCTCTGGTCTATACCTATCCTCAAATAGTTCTGAATCCTGAGTGAAGGATTGGTATCACCTTTAGGGTTTTGTTTTGTTTTTGCTATTTGATGTGAATTGGGCTTGGGGAAAAGTCTAGGCAGCTCAGAAGATAGACATGTGTTAATCAAAGAAATATCCATATTGCAGAAAAATCAACCTCTCCTAATTCCCCGAGCTGTCTTGAAAGGGCTTCAGTTGGAACATATGAGTTTAGTGGGTCAGTAGCCCCAGGTCAGTGACGCCAAAACAGCTTCCATGGACATGATGTCCCACTCAAGGTACCAAACAATGGCCCTCTTTACTATGCCCTTCCCCATGGGATAATAGGTCTCCAAGACCATGAAGAACTTGAATCCTCTGGCCTTCTTCACCTTCTAGGTGTTATGACTCTGCAATTTCCTGCCCTGATGCCCAGTGTTCTCTGTTACCATCGTTTGAGCACTGAGACCTCAGAATTCTCTATCCAAGTCTCCTAAGTCTGAATGAGCATCATTCTTAGGTCCTTGGCCTCAAGGGGGCCCAAACACCATTAGTGTTCACATTCTCACCAGTGAATGACCAGGGAGCAGCTGCTTTCAAGGCTCGACTGGTTGATGGCCATACTATGGTGTCCACCTGCTTTTGTGTGAGGCCTATACAGTGAGGGCCTGAGTGAGCAGGAGGTGTGAATAGAGGGGAAGCTGTAGCCAGCTGGCCTAGCTCTGTCACACAAGGGGTTGAGAATTCTTAATTCAAACCCAAACTTGTCAGCCTTTTATGAAACTTATTAAGAGCAGGATAGAGCAGATAACAGTTTGTTCCCCTGATATACAACTTTAAAATGTTTAGGTATATGGTATTTGGAAGAAAAGTGCTCCTACCTTGGGCCCATCAGATATTAGGGGCAAAATTAAATGAGTTACTTGCTTGGTGAAAGTGCCCTTTATAAGAATAATAAATCAGGAAAAGGAAATTTCAAACTTGAGAAAACAATTTCTCCTAATTGTATCCAGCACTTGATTCTTAATGCATAAGGGATGTAATGTGGACACCATTTATCTGGAAAGAACCATGTGGGTACTTGGATATAACCATTTTCTGGGAGTCCACCGTGGACAGAAATAATTTCACTGACATGTAATTTTAAGAGTCAAAATCCCATGACCTCTTCTTCCGTGGCCGCCGCCTTCTTTACTTCCCTTCCCTACAAACTTTCTAATTCAAAATATAAGCCCTTTGGGAGTTTTGTCATCTAATTTCAAGAGAAATTTTGGAGTATAAATAACTTTCAAGGATCAGTGATCATGGATTGGACACAGGGTCAGTTTTTACAGCTCTCCAGCCCCTATGAGCACCAGTCTGTGTTTAGGAACCCCTCACTTCATGGTTAATGACTCCAGTGGGACTAAAAAACAGTTATAGTAAACACCAAAGGAATTAGGTTCAGAGGTAAAGAGTAATAACATTTTACATATTTACTCCTTATCATTTCTTTTTTATATAGTGCATTTTTTTTAAATTTTCACCCTCCATAAAGTGCTGTGACATCACAGCTCACAGCAACCTCACACACTTGGGGTTAAGCAATTCTCTTGCCTCAGCCTCCCAAGTAGCTGGGACTATAGTCCCCCACCACAACGCCTGGCTATTTTTTTTGCTATATACTGCATTTTAAGAATCTTAAGAAAAATGCACCAATGATTATTCTCTCATGTTTTAAATTTCTGGTTTTTTTTTTTTTTTTTTTTTTGAGACAGAGTCTCACTTGTTGCCCTTGGTAGAGTGCTATGGCGTCACAGCTCACAGCAACCTCTAATTCTTGGGCTTAAGTGATTCTCTTGCCTCAGCCTCCCAACTAGCTGGGACTACAGGTGTCTGCCATACTGCTCAGCTATTTTTTCTTTTCTTTCTTTCTTTGTTTTTTTTTTTTGGTTGTAGTTGTTATTGTTGTTTGGCAGGCTCAGGCTGGGTTCAAACCCACTAGCTCCAGTGTATGTGGCTGGCACCCTAGCCACTGAGCTACAGTTGCTGAATCATGTTTTAAATTTCTTAAACACAAAGTCTTCATTTCTTAAGAGCATTAATGGTATAAACAATTATGCTCATCTGCCTTCTAACGTGAGGGTAAAGAGCAATCAAGATATTGAATGTTTGTAAAGCAAAATTAATTACAATATTTGAGATCCCATTTTGTCATCCTTCTTGCCCAAATTTCTTTCAAAAATGAAATAAGAATCAATTGGTCATATATTTTACATGTGACATACTTTTGTGTAAGTATTCAGTTATTTTCATGTCTTAGATATATGTATAAGAAAAGTGTGGATGATAATTCTCTACCCATGAAAAGTCAGGATTTTCATCCTACTTTATATTGTAGTTTTTGTTCTGTCCTAAACAGCACAGGCAAATGGACTAAAGAAGCCTCTGGTGCTCAGAGCAAGGCGGGCACAGAGGACGAAGCAGCTGCTCAGAAAAGGGAAAATGGATAGGATAAAAGAGGTGGAAGGGAGCCGGGAGAAGGATGTGCCATTAGGTTTTTAGTTTATTTTTTAAATTGTTTAAATTTAGGTTTCATCCTTGTGTCTTCTCTGTAAAGTAGAGATTTTTGTTGTTTCTGTTGAGAAAAAGTGTCTCCCTCTGTCTCCCTGGGTGGAGGACCGTGGCATCATCACAGCTCACAACCACCTCAAACTCTTGGGCTCAAACAATCGTACTGCCTTGGCCTCCCAAGTAGCTGGACTACAGGCATGTGCCGTCACACCTGTCTAGTTATCTATTTTTAGTAAAGACAGGTTAACCTAATGAACCTGCTACTACTTGTTTATGTCTTCATTAGGAATTTTTTTGCCATTCTCTACTTGATAAACGAGCACAAAATAAATAGTATTTAACCGAAATGCTGAGTTTCTTGGCTACGGGCATGTAAACACTACATACATTTTTAATTTTCTTTCCTGTGACTTTATTAAAAAATGATATGAAAAATGCTTAAAGTCTTTTCTATGCCAAAATTACATGTTTTTCACAATTTGTTTCAGAATTGTAAAGTAATGATTCAAGGGAAAATTAACCTAAAAGCAATGAAGGGGAGAGATGATTATCAATAGTGAATTTACCTCTCAAATAATATGGATCCTAGACTAAAACTTCTTCTAGCATTTCCATCCTCACCCCACTCCCCAAAGGTAATCAGTTATAATAGTTAAGTGTAAATACTTCTAGACTGGTGTTAGTCATCCAGTGGATACGTACTGACCTGCTCTGTGCCATACAAGCAAGAATAGCAGTGTCACTAGAGCAAAATGAATAAAGGATACTGGTTAAAAGATAAGTTAGAGATTTAGCGTGGGATGACTTATGAAGGGCTTTATGACTTAGGCACTGACACTGCCTGGCTTACAATTTAACATGAAATCGTGGCTATGGAGGGAAGAAAGACTGATGGCTCAGGAGCAACGGACTGATGGGCTGAGAGACCATTTAGGAGGCACTGCAGTTGGCTAGGCAGGAAATGTTGGGGGCCTGGCCTCCTGCTCATAAATTGCTGGTGCATTGCAAAATGGTATGGCCACTCAGATGACAGTCTGGCAGTGTTTTACAAAAGTATACACATGTTATTATTACCGTCCAGCCATTGCATTCCTTGGCACTTACTCAAATGTGTTTGAAAAACCTGCACACAGATATGCTTTGTTCATAATTGCAAACCTTGGAAGCAACCAAGGTGTCCTTCAACAGTAGAATGCATAGACAGTGAAAAGAAATGAGCTATTAAGCCGTAGAAGAACATGGAGAAATCTTAAATGCAACTTGCTAAAGGAAATATGCCCATCTGAACAGCTTTCACTGTGTGATTCCAATTGTGGGGTAGTCTTGAAAGGGCAAGACTATAGAGACAGTAAAATGATCAGTTGCCAGGGGTTAAGGAGGAGAAAGGGAGGAATAGGTAGAGCACCGAGGGTTTTTAGGGCAACAAAACTACTCTGCAGGATACTGTAGTAGTAGATAACATGTCATTGTACATTTGCCGCAATCCACAGAATGTCCAACACAACAAATGATCCCTAATTCAATAATCACATACCAATATTGGCTCATCGATTGAAATAAATATAACACAGTGACACAAATTGTCAATGGTGGGGTAAATTGTAGATGGAGGAGTGTAGATGAGATGTTTTCAAACTCTTCTGTACTACTCACCCTCTTCACTCACTCACTTCTGTACTAATACTTTTTCTGTAAGCCTTTAAAATTGCTCTAAAAAAAGTCTACGGTTGGCTCAGCGCCCATAGCACAGTGGTTATGGAGACACCCACATACACCGAGGGCGCTGGATTCAGACCTGGCCCAGGCCAGCTAAACAACAATGACAACTGCAACAAAAAAATAGCCAGGCATTGCGGTGGGCGCCTGTAGTCCCAGCTACTTCAGAGGGTGAGGCAAAAGAATCACTTAAGCCCAACAGTTTGAAGTTGTTGTGAGCTGAGACACTGTAGGACCCTACCAAGGGTGACATAGTGAGACTCGTTAAAAAAAAAAAAAAAAAAAAAAAAAAAAAGAGAAAGGCTATTGTTTTTTTTTGTTTTTTTTTTTTGTTTTTTCTTTCTTTCTTTCTTATAATAAAGCAGGTGCCCAAGTTTGTGGACCTCAGGCAGAGAGAGCTGAATGCAGAGTCCTCTAGAGAATGACAATCATTCTAAAAGAAAAAATAGAAACTCCTCACCCAAACAAAACAGTCAAGTGCTGGCTAACTGTGGAGGCTTCCCCGTCTCACACGCTGAAGTAGCAGAGGGAGACATAGGGAGACAAAGATGCTCTCAGGCCATCTCTGCCACTGTGCTGTAGAGCAAAGAAGACACCTGTAGCTGCTTATTTCTGTCTGCTAAAGAGACGGGAAATTTAAACCAACTCTTAGACACACAGACACACATCCAGACTTATTTACTTGTCTGCTCACAAACTCTCCTGGTCCTTCCTTCAACTGTCCTATCCAGAAATAAGTTCACTCCTACAAGGATGAATAACTCTCAGAAAACCCCAACACAGAATCCACAAAAATACAATAAGAATAAAGGTAGAAAGAATTAGGGAAAAATAAGTGACACAGAACCCATGCCAGAGGAATGTGCAAATCTTTGAGCTTGTCCTATAAAGTCATTTACTAAAATCATTGCTTCTGTAGAAATAAATGAAAAGTTTAATACAAAGACACATGGGCTTAAGAAATAAATGATATAACACAAGGAGGTGAAAAATAGGTGCACGTCACTCAGTAAGCCAAAGGGGGAGGAGAGACAAGCCTATCCAAGGAAGAAAGCCGCACTCAAAGCCACAGATTTTAAGAGACACTACTGAAGACGTATACATAAAACAAGAAAAAGGTAAACAAAAGAGGACGAGGAAAAAAGACATCTTTAAAAAATATGTTTATTGGAAAATAGTAAATATGTTAACTGGATTAAAGAGATCTCCAGAGGCACCAACGTGTTTCCCTGAAGAAGAGAATCAAGCAAATGGAACAGAAAAAAGTAGTAGTTACAATCTAAGAAAACAGTAAAATAGCAATAATGTTTTGAACCATATGTGTACAAGAAAAATGATGCCCAGCTCAATACCAATGAAGGCCTAGAAAAAATTGAACTTTTAAAATAAAAGATCGTTTTTCCAATTGTGCTGAGTTACCAGAAGCTTCTTAACCTAGCTCACATCATTCTTAACATCTTATTCTGTTCTTCCCAGAGCAGGCAGAGCAGGCTTTTAGAAATGCACATCTTACCACATCTTACTTAGAAACACTTCAATGACTTTTCATTGTAAAAATGACAGAATCTTTCCACGGCCTGACAGTAGCTGACTCCTACCTATATTTTTCTCCTGTCTTGATTCACTCTCCCTCTCACTCAGTACCCTGCACCCACATTTGGCCTCCTTTCTGTTCTTCAGACACATCGATGCTGATCCATCCTCAGGGCCTTTGCACTTGCTCTGCTGTATGTCTGGAATGAATGTCCTTCCCCCAGCCTTTTCCATGTCTAATTCTTTCTTATTCCCCAGGTCTAACTCCCTGGCCATCTTACCTAAAGTAGTGTTTCTAGTCTTAATTCATCTTGTTATATCATTCTCCCTATTTTCTTTAAATTATCTTTCTTTTAGAGTACAAGTTCTATATGAGAGGGGATCATTCTACATTTTTCAATTTGTTATCACTTCATAGGTTGACAATGATTTTGCATTGTTTGCACAGTATGGTATTTAGTCGATTGCAAATAGGATTTTTGTACCAGAAATACAATTGTTATGTTCCATTAAATGAATATTAATAGAAAGCTGAGTCTTTATCTTTTACCCTATTTATAACCCATATTAGTAGTTTCCACACAGTGTTCATAAGTGATGGAAATATTCGTTCTTGTTCAAACCAATAGGGCACACACACACACACGCATGCATACAAAGAGAAAGAGAGAGATTAAGAGAGATTTATTTTAAGAAATTGGCTTATGTGAATATTGGGGCTGGCAAGTCTGAAATCTTCAAGGCAGACTGGCAGGCTAAAAAATCTGGCAGGAATCAATGTCTCTGTCTTGAGTACAAATGCAATCTGGAAGCAGAATTCCTTCCTCTTTGGGAGACCTCTTCTTTCTTAAGTTCTTCAATTGACTGGAGGAAGCCCACCCATATTTTGCTTTACCTTTAATCACTTCTAAAAAACACTTTCACAGAAAAGAAGGTAGACTGGTGATTGACCAAACAACTGGACACTGTAGCCTAGCCAAGTTGACATATAAACATTACAGAGCTAGTTGTTACTTTGTCAAGATCCCCTTTTTAAGTTATATGTGTACAATGTCATATTCCATGCTTTTTCTTTACATACCCTCTTCCTTTATCCTTGCCCGTGAATTAAGCCGTGCCCTTCTTTCTCTCTGGGATAATATGCTGTTTCCTTCTCAATAAGTGACCTCGTACATCATGACTAAGGATCGCCGGTCTTCTGAGTGAACTATCATTTCCGTGTGTTGATTTTATCATTTTTGATGCTCTGTCTTGGGTAATTCGTGAGTGTAGGACATAAACCCTTAAGTCATCAACATCTGCTGTCGAGGATTTGGCAACCATTACAGTGTGTCTTAGATTTGCTGATAAAACAAGGCAGCAGTGGAATGCTTGGAGCACAGTGACATCACAGGATTACACCACAAGGATTCCTATTCCACCTGTCCTGCTCTGTTTGATTTGATCACTGCATAAGAGCAATAGAAATGGCATAATCTTTAAAGATTTAAAGTGAAATTTTTAGGCCGTACAGTTCAGTGACTTGCTGAAATGGGCTAAGGAATCTAATTTAAAATGGACAAAAAGAGGAAAAAATTTTTTTGCTTTGGTTATCCATTTCTGTGTTACAAGGGTAAATCAAAATCAAAATCATCCAAACGTAAGATCCACACGAAAGTAAAAAATAGGATAGAGTAAGTATTAATTAGAATTAACGTCCAACTCTATAAATCTTTTTTATCTTCATTTGTATACGTTTAGCTTTGTAACTGCAGCACTTTAGTTCTGTTTATTTTTTCATAAGTTATCTCATAAATTCATCCATGTTTAATACCACGAAAAATAAATATTTATAAATAACTGTCTTTGTATGTCTATAAAAAACAGCAGAACATATAGGAAAACATTTAAAGGAACATGAAGATGTACTCTTACGGATATTATCTTTCAAGCCTATCTTCGGTCTCACTGGGTACTTTGGGTGGACCTCCTTTTTTTTTGCCATTCTGTTTTGTTCCTTCCTTCTTGAGGATATGTGACTTATCCCTGAGGCTTTAGGATGTACGGCCACCTCTGGCTACATTCCCCTCATTGGCTCATAATCCTTAGGCCTCAGTCTGTGCAAAGAGATTTACCAAAGCAAATGAAATGCACAGGTCAAAGTTGAAGGGTGCCAGAGGAGCTCTGAGTTCTTCATTTGGTGCACAGGCAAGGAAAAAACGACTCCAGTGACAGGCAGACTTGGCCTGGAGGCAAAGCCTGACAGCTCTGTACAGCTGCTTTTGTATTTGGTAGGGAGCCTTTCACAGGATTGTGCCACTTGAGACCGTTAGGAAGTTCTTGATTATTGAACCTTAGTGGCCTTATAATATGGGTGTTTCCTTTTCTACTTTAATGGCAGCTGTTATTACTAGTCAGTCCAGGCTCCCTGAGGTTTTCATAGGAGCATGGGAGAGGTTCCAGTTCCTGTTCACTGCCTTCCTCCTAGATTTCCTTGTCCAACAGTTCTAACCCCACCAGGTCCTCCTGCATGTCAGCATTTTCTCTGAACTGAAGATGTTTCTTCCACTTAAATAGGCTTGGTCACCTGAAATAAGCTTTCAAAATACTTCATTTATTTTCATGTGTTTTCATCTTTTAACTTTTGAAATCTTCAATGATAATATGAGAATGATATCTTATTATTTTCCTAAAATTTAGAAATACCAATAAAATAGCACCAATGAATGACTTTTGTAAATTCCTAAGCCGTATTCAAATAGCATGTACTATCTGTACTATGTGTATAAGATTCTTACACATGTGGCAACTATTATAGATTCAATTTCCATTTTGTGCTTCTAGGCCAGTTGCTTCTTCTGACAGCGGGCACGTGTTTATGGATTCTTTTCTCTATCTTACAGTTAGAGTAGCATATGAATATTTCTACATATTAGTAATTGATACTTCCAGACTGGCTTCATTGTACAAAAAGCTGAAAATGCTCAAGTCTTTTAGGTTTTGATTTCAAAAGATGATCAATTTGAGAAATTAAGAGCTTTTCAAATGTTAGCGCAATTTCTTTTAATAGTTCTTATTAAGGGATAATAAGGGAGTAATTTGCTGTATTTTAAGTCCCACTGCAACGCTTATTTTTTATTAGTAGTTTTCTTCTCTCTTTTCTAATGTTTGATCTGCATAAATTTGTAGGAGACTGCTGGATACAGACGATGAGCTCGGTGACATTCAGACTGATGCGGTACCGTCAGAAGTTCGCGACTGGTTGGCTTCTACCTTTACACGGAAAATGGGGATGACAAAAAAGAAACCTGAGGAAAAACCAAAATTTCGGAGCATTGTACATGCTGTTCAAGCTGGGATTTTTGTGGAACGGTAAGTGAGATCATTGGAGTGTCAGGACAGTAAGATTTGAATGGCAGCACGTGTGTTCACTACCTCAAAGTTCACTACCTCAAATTTTACATATGGGGAAAACTGACAGTCTTAACTAGTATGAACATATTTAGGATTTTATGACAACCTTACCTATAACAAAAATACCTTGGCCTGGATCTACTTTTTTTATTTATTTTCAATTGGCATAAATATTAAAAGCAAAGACTTTTGAATGGTCATTCTCCTCAAATGAACCTTTGTGAATAACTGTTTAAAATCAATTCCAATACGTTTGTGTGTTATACAACTAATTGTACCTGAATAAAATGTAACATCTCATAAAATAAATTATGCATGGGGTAGCAATCTACATATAAAAATGAAGCAGGCCTTTCTGTTCCCTAAATACAAATGACCATACTCTCGTCATCTTTCCATCATGGGAGTTTTTTTTCCCCTTAACGTTTAAGGGGTATTTGATGGTCCCTAGAAACACCGAGTTTCCTATGTGAAACACATGTTCATATGACCCAATTTTATATTCTTTCATCCCTTCAGAACACAGCTTATTCATATAACTAAGGAACAAGATGCTTCAGAACTAAAACCACAAAAAGACCCCAAATAAGCATGCTATATCTGACAGAATTAAAAGTAATTCTCAGAAATTCTTTAGATTAAAAATAATATTAAATTATATATAAAATATTATTTAATATTTTGAAAATAATAAAATGAGGAACAGAGAAACTTTATGTTGATATTCTTTAAAGTTGAGAGAGACCACATTATTTTTCATCTTCTGATATCGCTAGGCCTGCCCTCTCACAAACATTACGAACTTCAGTTTCCCTCTACTAAAGGACCAATGGGAAGCACACTTGGGTTTCTAAAAGTGAGAATGCATTGTAAGAAATATACTGTGCATGTTAAAGATGTATTATAAACACAGTGCACAAAAGCTTTTAATATTTTGGCATGTGCCTGTTTCACCCAAAATAGCATCCACTGAGTGTTTTTCAGCTTCTTTTGTGTTATTTCTTAATTGCATCTAATTGGCTTAGATTTTTTTTTTAAATCCTCATAATAAATGGTCTGATTAATTGGTGATAGGACACCATCCCCTTAAGTACAAACACTTGTGCCAACTTCACCACCTGGGACCAAAAGTCTGAGGCAGGGAGGCAGAAGAGAAGGAATTTCTATAACCATATTACCATTTTTAAAAACAACTTGGGCAACTATGACACTTATTGATTTTTCTATAGCATCACAGTAAAAATATCTAAGTATTATTTCAGAGGTGATTAAGAGAATCACAGATAAAACATCAAAGTATGTTTGATTTGCTAAAGGAATGTATATTTTGCTTTTTTCATTTCAAAGAAATTGCAGAACTTGGCAAACTGAATAAAAAAGTAAACTGTGAATGCAAAGCAACTGAATTTCTATTTCCATTCAAGATAAAGTTAAGAAGAATTCTATTAAATATGTTGACACACTAAATTTCTATTTTTTCATATGCTACATAAAAAAACTTTAATATCCTATAGAAATAGCAAAATTGTACTTAAGGTAACCAAATCAGTAAGCAGTTTTGAAGAAATCAAAGTCTTATGGACACATGAAAATAAAATAATTTTTTTTATCGCTACCGAATAGTTCATAATAAATGCTTAAAAATAGTGGGATAGGTTTATTTTGAATTTTCAAAAGTAATCATCTTCAATCTTAAAAGTTGAAAGTATTTTTAGAGTGCTTTCTTGTTGCTTCCTCTCTCAAAAATTCCCCTCTTGAGATTCGATACCGTAGCAAATCCTGGTGATTACTTCCTCCAAAATATCCTGAATATCCCTCTTCCTCATCTCCTCCTGTAACCCTAGTCTAAGCCTCCACCCTCTGCTATCAGAACTGTGTCCATGGGTTTCTGTCTGGCTCCTCTCTTCCTCATGTACTCTTTCCACATGAGTCATTCCATGGTGATGTGTTAAAATATAATTTTTTTCCTGTTCCTCTTAATCTGAAAACCATCTGACGGTTTCTGATTTCACCTGTTTATCAGGTCTTGTCTGGTCAGGTCTCCTTTTTCTTTGTAATCTCATTTGATTTTTCCTTCATCCTTGACTGAATATACCATTCCAATGTGATTTCAATTCTAAGTACATTTCTAAACGCTTTCTGCCTTGGAACTATGAATCCTACTGTTCTCTCTGTCAGAAATTATTCTCTTCCCTCTCCAAGGTGGCTGGTCCTTTTTGCTTTGCACAGCATTCTTATTTGCATTCTTATTACTGCTCCCCAGCCCGTGGTTTACCTCAGAGCTCTTATCCCTGTCTATAATCCCATATTGTTTCTTTTCTTTCTTTTTTTTTTAATGACTTTTTACTATTGGAATAAGTCCTGTATTTTCTTTGCCCTCCACTAAATAATCTGTGCCTAACCCAGTGCTTGGCACAAAGTCTATCTTCTTTTAATTTTTGAATTATATTTTGTAATTCTTATAAAACCTTTGTTAAGTAAGCTGCCATATTTCCAATTGGACTTTCACTACCACTTCATTATCCTTTTTCAGCAACTTGTAATATATCACCCATTTACTAAAGTATCAGGCAACCATATTAAGGTTTCTCCCTTGCTCATTCTGATTCCAGGATGATGTATCTTGATTTTCCATTTTAATCTTCTTTTTTTTTTTTTTTTGTAATTTCAGAATTTGGGGGGTGCACGTGTTTTATTTACATACTTTGTGTTTTGCACAAATTGAGTATAGGTTATAAGTATGCCTCCCACCCAGACAGTGTGCACCATATGCAACAGGTAGGAATTTTCCCTCCTCTGTCTCCCCTTTCTCTCAGTTTGATTTTCATTGATGTTTACTTCCATTTGTTTCTCCATTTCTGTGAAATTTCACTTAGGAGAAGGATCTCCAGTTCCATCTAGGTTGTCACAAAAGCTACTAGATCACCATTTTCCTTTATGGCTCCACAGTATGCATATAACACATTTTATTAATCCATTCATGTATTGGTGGCACTTGGGTGGTTTCCACATTTTTGAGATTGCTAATTTTGCTGCTATGAACATTCGTGTATGGGTATGCTTTTTTATAAAATGACATTTTCCCTTTGGGTATATACCCAGCAGTGGAATTGTGGGGTCAAATGGTAGGTCGACTTTAAGTTCTTTGAGATATCTCCATACAAGTTTCCATAGACATTGTACTAGTTTGTCGTCTCACCAACAGTGTATAAGAGTGCGTTTCTCTCCACATCCACACCAGCATCTGTTGTTTTGGGACTTTCTAATATTAGCCATTCTTTTTGGAGTTAAGTGATATTTCATTGTAGTTTTGATTTTCATTTCCCTAATGATTAGAGATGTTGAGCATTGTTTGATAAGTTTTCTGGCCACTAGTACTTCTGCTAGTATATAAGTGGTTCTTGTGGTTGTTTGGTTATTTCTTCATCTGCTTGAGTTCTTTGTAGATTCTAGTTCTTGGTCCTTTATCAGACGGATAGCATGCAAATATTTTCTTCCATCCTGTGGGCTGTCTATTGGCTCTTTTGATTGTGTCCTTGGCTGTGCAGAAGCTTTTTAATTTAATCAGGTCCCATTTATTTATTTTTATTGTTACTATCATTGTTTGGGGGGTCTTCTTCATGAATCTTTGCCCTAGACCAATATCAATATGACTTTATTTATCATTTTCTTTAAGTAATCTTATAATTTCCTGTCTTAAGTTTAAGTCTTTTATCCATTGTAAGTTAATTTTTATGAGTGGCGAAGGGTGCATTTCAGTCTTTTACATCTGGCTATTCAGTTTTCCCAGCACCATATATTGAACAGGGCTTCTTTTCTCCTGTATTTATCTGTTTTGTCAAAAATCAGATGAGAATATGAGGATGATTTCATCTCTGGGTTCTCTGGTCTGAACTATAGGTCTATGCTTCTGTTTTTGTGCTAGTACCATTCTGTTTTGGTTATTATAGCCTTGCAGTATACATTAAAGTATGATAAAGTGATAACCTCTCACTTTGTTCTTATTATGTAAGGTTGAATTGAATATTCAGGATTTTTTCTGGTTATAAACAAAGTGTTAAACTATTTTTCTAGTTATGCAAAAAAATGTCATTGGTACTTTAATTGGAATTAAAATCATTTTGGGTAGGATAGCCATTTTAACAATGTCAATTCTGCTGATCCATGATCATGGCATATTTTTCCATCCATTTACATCCTCTGTAGTTTCTTTCTTCAGTGTTTCATAATTCTCCCTATAGAAGTTTTGCCCATCCTTTAAAGTATACTGCCAGGTATTTTATTTTCTTTCTTACTACTGTTATGCATCTTTGATTTGATTCTCACCTTGACTGTTAATTTTCTGTTTCTAATTTTTTATCCTAGAATTCTTTTCCTGATCATAGGATTAGAAAAGTGTGATAATCAGAAAGTTTCTCTCTCACTTTGGACGGATAATCCTCTTTGTCTTTCTGTATATTTCATATAATGACAAAGTGCATCAATATTCATTTCTCAGTTTATTCCAAGTGTAAGAAACTCAATGGCACCAGAGTTCCCACTGAGCCCAGGGAGCTCTAAGGGATGTTAATAGTTGGAACCAATAGTGTTGGCTGCAGAATAATGGAAATAGTTTTATTAATAATAATAGTTAACTTATATTGAATATTTATTGTATTATCCTAGGCATTAATATCATTTAGCCTTAACAAAAGCTTATGATTATTCTTATTTTATAAATGAGTGACATTAAATAGCTTTCTGAAAGTCAGACAGTTAATGAGTGTCTAACTTGTGGTTCAGAACATGTGTTTTCTTTGCTACATTATACTGCCTTTCTGTGCCATGAAGTCATACTGGCTTAATTTATTTCACATTTTAATATTTTTTATTCCTGCTTGATTTTTAAATTGACCCTTTTCCCTATTTATCATCCTTTCATTTCCTCTGTACCTCTATTTTTTAGTAATAACAATATAAAAATAGAAAAAACTATTTGTTTTAAAAAACTAAGTATCATCAACAGTAATTATTTTCTAGGTCTTTTGTAGCACTATTAGTAGTTTCCTTGCCCTGCAAGATTATAATAATTATTACTATCTCAATTAACATCCATGTTTTTATTTATAGACTCTTCTGAAATCTTTTAATAGAAATAGAGTATAAGGATAACTTTTTTAATATTACTGATTTGTGGTCTTTTAAAATAAACATGAAATAGAAGCATGAAAATAAAGTAATAAGACCTCTGGAATAAAATGCGAAGATACTTTATCAAGAAAGCCTAGCCTAGATAATTAAATACCATTATTTTAATTCTAAGCTTCCAAGAAGTCAAGATTAAAAAGGAAAACATGATTAATTACTTGGCTATCATTATCATTAAGAAAATGATACCCTTTTCATAAAAACGAAGTAATATGCCCCATGAATTCTTAATATAAGGTATATAGAATCCAAAATGTTGGTATATTTCATAATGGCTTTATGAAAGATACAGAATATTTTCTACCTAATTATTTCTTATATTGACCATATTTATCATTATATTTAATTAAAATTTGGTATTGTCTATACATTTGGCACATAGTAGGAAGAAGTTATAGGAATAAGTCCAAGGAATGCAGTGTGTAGTGGACTACCTTGATATAAGAATTAAGAGACACGGATTCTTTCTTCCCAGGAATTTATGGAGGAAACATGTATCTTTCAGAGTACCGAATAGAAGCCTACTGCTATTTTTTATGTATTAGAATGCCAGATTGATTCTATTGCATGAACCAGTAATGGAAGTTCCTATATTTGGTTTATGTCATTTTAATTGCCCACTAGAAGATGAAAAAAATGAAATTATTGATTTATAAGAATACTTTTTTATTGATGCTATTGTGGAAATAGAAAAATACTTGGTTTTCTTTCAAAAAATAATCTTTCATAAATAATATTGAATTCCAATTTGAACAAACTTGAGCAATTTTTGCCCATATGATTCCCCCAATCTTATTAACAAAAAAAAAGTTGTGTAAATGATGATGATACTGCATATTCCCTCCTATAATTTCCATTTTTACAAAAAGCCATAACAGAAATATTTTAATGACATTCAGCACACGAATGGACACAAAACAAGAATATCCTATTGTCGTGGATATGGTGGCGTATTAGAAAGTATTGCTGCATATGCAAAGTACGGTCTGTGTTTTAATAAGATAAGTTCAGGGAAGGATATCTTGATATGGAAACTAAAATTACATTAACTTTGTAGTGTGGTTGTGAGTAAACAAAATGCTATTAACATCTGTCATATTATAAATGCTTAGTACACGGTGGCTATAGTTATCATTGTTGTTACAAAGAGAGCATGTAACTAATGGTAAAAGATGAACAAGCCAAAAGTAATGTTTCCCCTTATATTTAATAAATAGCTAAAAACTTTGAGTACATCGTTTTTATACTACACTTATTTTTGTCTTTTTCAGAATGTACAGAAAATCATATCACATGGTGGGTCTGGCATATCCAGCAGCTGTCATAGTAACATTAAAGGTGAAATAATTTTAATTATTTTCATTTATAAAATAGTCATTTTAAACAATCTCCTCAAAATGGCTGGGAGAAAAGGAGAATATGTCTACATATTAGAATGCAAAAAATATTCTAACCATTTACAAAACATGCTGGGTCCAAATCATGACTCATTGTAGACTTAAAGGATGACTGGTGTACAATAACAACATCAATGCATATAAATGCATGTGTGTACACACAGGCATATGTGACTTTTATTTCATGCTGTATTTAGGTGCATCTTGGATTCCACTTTGAGCAGGCACTAGTATGTGTACTTATCAAAATGTATATGTTTTGTTATAAATATATTATGGAAGAGTTAAATGCATTATAAAAAAAGATGTTTTAGTCAGCACATATAAAAGTTTTTTAAAAACAAAACATATGTAAGAAAATGTTTAGAATTTTAGGTCTGAAAAAATGCAAATTATAAGATAAAATTAAGAAAAAGTTTCTCTCTCTTGTCTTTGGCATCTCCAGTGGCTGTCATATTTTAAGGTTCAATTGCTGTACTATGTTAGAAATAACTGAAGTTGAAACTCCGAAATGAGAAAAGTCACCAGCTCAGTTGTCTGCATCTTGTGTGTGTGTGTGGGGGGGGGAGGGGAATTGTTCCTAATTGTTATTTTGAAAGCAGCATCCTTTTAATATATGTGCTGCTGAAGCAAGCACGAACAGCATCCTTTTAAATTCCTTATTTCTTTCTATCACCTAATGTGGTTGGGGAAATGTAATTTTGTCTCTCAAAAAATCACCATGGTGGTTTTCTTGAATTAACCAAGAATTTAGAGGATAGTGGCAACAGAAGATTTGGGTTATTTCTGATTTATTATATTCCATTCCTATTTTAAATTTGTATTGCATTAAAAATATTATTTTAAGCATATTATTTATATTTGTTGCTTCTCTGCTGCATGTTACGTTTAATTTTTTTGTTTATAATTTAAAAAGTTAGGTTCGGGTGGCACCTATGGCTCAAAGGAGTAGGGCACAGGCCCCATATACCAGAGGTGGCAGGTTCAAACCCAGCCCCAGCCAAAAATTGCACACACACAAAAAAAGGTAGTTCATTTTTGTGGTGGGCAGGGTGGTAGTATTTCTTCATATTTATATTCCTGAAGCATATGTGTTGAATATCCCTAATCTGAAAATCCAAAATCTACAATGATCTAAAATCCAAAACTCTTCTAGTCCCATGCACTTCAGGTAAGGGATGCTCAACTCGTAATAAAGAATACATAGCTGTAGCTAGAATGGCACATTCAAAGGGTACTAATTACTCCTTGGTTCTTGAGAGATTTTGCTTCCTCTTTTCTTTTCTCAACCATAGGCAAGAAAATTACTTATTTTTATTTTATGTATTTTGAGAATACATAAAATACTTAAAACAACCAAATGACAAAATACTGTAGTATGAGAGAATTCAAAAGTTTTTCTAACATGTAGCATAGTAAAAACATACGAACTAACATGTTGGGGGTAGAAATACCACCAAGTGGAAAATTTTAATTCAATAATTCTCCTTCCCTGAGAAACCTCCTTGCATTGTTTGTTCTCCCTCTGATGACATAAAATCCAAGCATCTGCAGTGGTTTACAAATGTAAATCATCATTGTTTAGCAAAATTCCCAAGAAATGGAGAATTAACCTTTTACTCAGTGAGAACGCCCTAGTTGGAACTATAAATATAAATAGCAGCCTGCTAAGATTCTGAACTAATTCTTCTGTATTAGCTTTGGAATTTGATAAAAGATTTGTTGGCCTCCTTTGAGATTTCCTGGTGGTAAAATGTTTTCCAGCAGAACTTTTAAAGATTTATAATTGCAAAGAGATAAAGCAAGTGTTTAGGAATCAAATTAGGGCCAAATGCAAGGAATTTAATAATGGCATACATACAAACCAAAACAAACAAACAAACAAACAAACAAAAAAACATCTCATTGGTGTTTGTTTCCAAGAGATTAAAAATAGCATTGGAAGCTGTTACTATTATTTTTCAAGGGAAGTATTTTTTTTTAAAGAGGCTGAAAACTTTTTTTATCAGATTTTCAGTTTAGTTTTAGCATGTTATCGCACATAGGGTTGGCTTCCATAAAAATGTACTAGCTGATGAAAATCTTAAAAAGAGCTTACTCACATTCAAAGTCAATGTATAGCTTTACAATTGCCCACTTACTGTTCAATACTAAACCTGCTGTGTGTATGTAAACAGTAGACTCAACTGACTACTGTGCTTCTTTAGGTATTTTTAAGCAAAATCATGAGGTTGCTGGAGTGGTGTAATAGCCCTGCTCACTATGCCCTCTCCCTGGTAGGGGGTACCTTTCTATTTCCCAACAGGCCTGCTTCCCTAGGGAATTGCATGAAATACCAAAATAACTATCCTCTTCCTTAATCAAAAGGCCCATTTCCTCTCTCTTGCCACCTCCCCTTGGAAGAAAGTGTGAGTCAGCCAAGGGTAGAGTGTAAGTAACAAGTGAAAAGTAGTGTATAATAAAATACCTTTTAATATAAAAAAGTAATTTACACTACTACCTCTCTCTGATATTTGCATCTTAAAAGAGAAATAGATACCAAATCTTTAAGCAGATTACAAACTCCTGTGTGAGTGAGTGAGGAAGAGAAATTGGGGCTATCTTCCTTCCATCCCTCAACTGCCATCACCTGTATCACCAACAATTCTGCCTTAAAAGAAAGTAAGAAAGTCCCTGCTGGGAAAATAATTTATGATAGGAGATAAGAGAGAGATAAAAGATAAGGGAAATGTTTAGTGTTATCAAGTTTATTCCATCAGTTTAATGACCTTAGGATTAAAGGGGAGATACGGGTGCTATATTAAGCATTATGTCCTTGTTTTTGTGGTTGTGGACTCGTGGACACTAAGTGGCCCTGTGATATCAGACTCTGTTAAAAGTGCAGTTTTGGCTAAATCAAAACATGACCTGCTGGATGTATACTGCTTGAGCTATTGAATATTCTTCATAGAAAGAAACAGAACTACGGATATTGCCACCTAAATTATTTACTCTTTTTTTTCTGCAGGATGTTGATAAATGGTCTTTTGATGTGTTTTCCCTCAATGAAACAAGTGGAGAGCATAGTCTGAAGTTTATAATTTATGAACTGTTTACCAGATATGATCTTATCAACCGTTTCAAGGTAAGAAACAGAAGACAAAAGTGAAATGCTCTTAGAATTGGTTACTTGAATAAGAATGAAAATGTAGCATTTTCATTTGAGTGAATTTTCAATTGAGTCATTAATCAATTCGTTTTAGAATGCTTCTGGTCGACAGGCCACAGAACTAGGGGAACAAGTTCACCACAGGATAGAATCATTCTGCAGAACTCACTGGCGTAGCTATATATCCAGTCGTGAGGCCAACAAGATACCAACATCCCCTGATTTGTTCACGGAACATTCAAGCAGAGATTCAAAGCTACGTCTTAAAGAATTATGATTTAAACTCCAGTGTTCCTAAAACACAGAATAAACCTTTATTGGCATTTTTTCTTAAATTGAAATGAATGAGCTTCTAACTAACTTCATTGATCCAAGCAAAAGATTTGATCTAGACTTCTGAGTTGTCTGCAGCTTGTAACTTTTATCATTTCATATAGAACCCTGATGTTTTTAGAGCTGGAAAATACAGGAAGTCATCTATTTTAACCCCCTTGCGTTACAGATAGAAAAACTAGACTTCGTGAATTATATTGGAAGTTTTTACCCTTTTAAGAATTAGCCTTCTTACTTGACTCTGGAGGATATAAAAATTTAAAGATTATAGGATGGATGAGACGGTTACTTCATCTATTTTGGTTAAATAGTTGGGATTGAAAGCTGATATGTTAGTAAAGGTGTATGTCAGAACAATCCACATTTGATTTAAAGGAGCTGCTGAGTCACTATTATGTCCCATGCCAAACACTGTGCTCATGTTTAGTATGATGCTTTGGGTCAAAATATACTCATAATTATTACTTTCCACAGATTCCTGTTTCTTGCCTAATTGCCTTTGCAGAAGCTTTAGAAGTTGGTTACAGCAAGTACAAAAATCCATACCACAATTTGATTCATGCAGCTGACGTCAGTCAAACTGTGCATTACATTATGCTTCATACAGGTATCATGGTAAGAAAGGCTTTGTAGCTGAAGTCTGTCGGTTTAGAAACATCAATGTCCATTGCCCTAAAGTTCCCATTGTTTCTTTAATGCCCATAAAATTATTACAAGTAATAAGTATTGTAAGTTATAATAGTTTGGGTTTTGGAGGGTAAATGAGTTATTTGTAATATACATTTCCAAAACATATTTTAATTCACTGGAAAAAGATAGTCAGAGGCAAATAGAAATATATTACTTTTCTGAAATTTAGACGATAGAACGTCTTTTGTTTATAAATTTCTTTTCCCATAGGAATCAACCAAATTTTACAAAGGGAACCTAGAGAAAAAGTTGTCAATAGAAAAGTTAGAGTACTCGCCCCTCATTTATTATGTTCTCCTAAACTGACCTTGCATTGTCCATCATAATCAAATCCCAAAGGGATTTGGGAAACTATTCATGTCAAATTTTTCTTTCTCTTCTTTGAATATGAATGAATTGAGTGGGTGGGTGAATGAGTGTGATTCAGCAATGCAAATCCTGGGATTATAGCAAGGAGATGACAGGAACTCTGAGACAGTTTGGAAGGTCTGTAACGTCTTAGAGATCAGGAAATTAGGATGACTCTCAGCAGGTGAGGAGTGAGGAGCAGCCCTTCCTTCTGAAGGTGCCAAACTGAGGTGGATTCAAAGAGGTGCGGGCCACGTGACGTCTCCTCAGCCTAGGACTTGCTTTTAGAATGAAGGGCTGTGAGGAAAGTATAAACCATTTTAGGCTGGCAGGTAACTGGAATTGCATACTTTTAAAATTTGTTTCTGCTTAAGTATATATATATATATATATATATATATATTTTTTTTTTTTAACTTGTCACAAGTATAAGTGGAGCCAAATAAAAGTCTACTATTTCAGCTTTGGAACCTCCAGCCTGAAGGTAACATTGAAGAGATAGGGGATGTCATATATTAGTACATAAATAGAGAAATTCAAATCCACACTGTGACTTTACCCTCAGATTTATAAGGAATACTTATTGCAGGACCTCACAATCATTCTAGCTTTTCTGAAAGACTGAGAAATCAGGCGCAGCCCAGCATGACTCCTAGAGAGTTAAAGTTACTATTAGTAAAGATCATATAGTCACTTTATGAGGAGGCCATGACTCACCAAAATAGAACTTCCCTCCCTCTACTTTACCAGTTTGGGCTTAGAAATATGTTTCTGATTTTATCCATCCTTTAGCAAAATCTGTCAACAGCTCTTTAATCATCCACTAGTTTTCTCATTACAAACATTTTCTGGCAATAGACCGTTAACATTGTCAGCAAAATATATTGAAACTAAAAATAATAAAAATTTTTACAATAAATGGTGAAAGGAAGACAAAATGAGTTTACAAGTGCATAGACTATTTTGGCAAAACAAGGCTAGTTTTGACAGGGTTGGAATAGTTATTTTAACAAACTTTCTTTACATGAGAAAGTGGTGGTTGATGAATATTAACTTTCATGCATAACAGCGTGTTGGTTTTTTGAAATAAAGGCATTGTAGGAAATATTCATTTAGCTAAAACTCTCCAGCCCTTCGTCCCCCCTGATATTAGACACAGAAAAGGCTGGGTCACCTAAGGTGGTGTTTGGTTGATGCCCCGCTATGTCAGGATGGCCCTATCAGTGTGACATTTATGGAGCACTTCAGTTGCAGCCCAGTTGTCAGGCCATTAATGTATCCAGTCACTTGCAAGATGTTTTAAGGACCATTGCCTGAAAGGGATTGCAATGAAACCATTGTCCCTCTGTTTCTTCATGTCCTAAGGGGTGCCCTGAAGCCTGGAAATAGACCCTGCAGAAGAGAGTGGCTGCTAGTCTCCCTTCCTTTGTCACTTGATTAACTTGTAGCCTGTGCCACAGTGACAGTGATGTGCAGTAACTCGGTCCATTTGCTAAAGAGCAAATGCCTTACAGAGGGCAGCCAAGCCGCCTTCACATGTCTCTTTGAATATGAAATCACCCAAGGGCCTTGGCCAGAGAACACTCGTACTTGGAGACTCCTGGAACTGTGTTCTCTCTAACAGTAAGAGTGAAAGACAGAGAGGTGACATGAAATCTTATTTCTTTTGGAACTTGTAGCTCACTGATGACATTCAGAAATAGTCTTCCATATTCTGGAATGACTCAGTTTTTCTCTGATCAGTATACAGAAACTGTGGAACTATTTCTCTATTCTATAAACTACGTAGAGATTCTGTTCTGCACAGTAAATGGCTTCCCAGGCAACTCTGGGCAAGGGGAAAGCAGTTAAGCTATCCCACCTCTTCCTAATTCACTTGCTTTGTACCGTGGTGCCTTTTCCGCAAAAATATTGTTAATGATACCAATCATCTTTAGAATGGCAATGAGGAATCAATAAAATCAATTTGTACAGCCTAATACATAGTATTTATTAACACATACCTTAATATAAAAAACAAATGTATTACAATATACAAGTTTCCTATCCTAGTAACATAACAAGACTACTTCAGCCTATTCAAAGGGATAGAAAACATTTCCCCTCCCGTAAGTTTCAGCTAACACAGGTGTTAACTATGTACTTTTAGATACACTAGAAGCCAAAAATGTAATTTTTCTGACTTGAAAATCTCCCACCTCATAAATATAGTACGGTGCACACATAGACTTCATCATACAGGTGTGTGCGCGCGCGTACACATACACACTGAGTCATTCAGATGTGGAAATGACATAAGTCGTCAAGCTTTATTAGCTTCATCCTACTCATGTATCTAGTTAAATTGGCTGAAAATTCTGCTTCGTCTCCCTTGAGTGATCATGCTATTGTGATCCACAGAAGAAGCAGAAACTTTGAAATCTAACAGATTTTGGTTTGATTTCTTATTCTGCCTCTAGATAGCTATGTGGCCTTTGGCATGTTAGTCCAGTTCTTTAGAACTCGGCTTTGTTATCTGCAACGTAAGGATATGAATCTTTACATAATGAAGGGTAACTGAAATGCTCTATTCATGTTAGTTCTCTTCCTTTTTTTTCTTTTCCTGTTGTTATTACACGTGCTGTTACTGGCAGTCAATGGCTCCTTATGATATGAGTAATCTGATGACTGCTCATTTTACAGTAAGTTTAGCCTAAGCATTTCTCCATATAAAATACAATCTGCAAGTGCAGCAACACCTGTGTGAAACGCAATGTCTCCATTGCTCACGACAGTCATTTTAACCCTTTATTTCTGCCCACTGCGAATCAGAAGAGCTTTGGTTTGGTGTTGACCTCTACTCTAGTAGGAAAGAGTGATGTGATTTGGGTTCATTGTCTTGGCATGTCCTCATGAATCATTTACAAAATCTATGAACTTAACCATCCATTTTCTGAGTTACAATTGTCATTTGATACCAGCACAAAATGAATCAGCAGCTAAGGAGCTAACAATCAGTTTAAAATTCCATTTTCACTAATACAAAATGGGTGTATTTTTAAATTAAGTGTGAAAATTCAGTGTTTCTCTTTTCCTAAACTATTTTGTAATGCGAATTTAATCATTAAGGTCCTACTATAACAATAAGAAGGATTCGTGAAGAAAGTACTGTTTATGGGATATAGAGATAAATTAGAATAAAAACAGGAAATACATTTATGGTCAATTTTGACAGCTAGCAAGATAATAGTTTTAAATGTTTATAAGCTAATCTCTAATTAAATTTTATCTCTGATTTCCTAACTTATTTTGCTTTACTATTGCAGCTTTCTATTTTATGTTATCATAGTGGATATTGAGTATTGCTCTTTAAAAATCCCAGTTAAATCTGTAAACCCATAAATAAAACCTATAAGAAATTACTTTAAGAAAATAGGTAATTTTTTAAGAAAGAATTTTATTTATTAAAACAATGGGTTTCTTGGGGTATAGAAACTGGTTTAACTTCAATTGCTATTCATTTCATGGTGTTTAATTTCATAGTTTCATTGGGAACATTGGCAGCTCAGTCCCAGTTCAGCCTACAATGCAGGCTATTAATAAGGTCACTTTTTTCCTTTTAATGACTCACAATTAAATGCATCTAGAAACACAGAACAGTTCGTTACATTGACTCCCTTTGGTTCTAAAAATCATTTCTGCTTTAGTCATCCAACTCTGAGGCAATTATACTTGAATCACAATCATTAAAGGTACATTAGCTATTATTTTCTAGACTTAATGTCTTAAATGATATATGTAAAGTAGGAAATTAAGTGCAAAAGCATTTATTTTGTATCTTACTATATGACAAGACTTGTGTTAGGCACAATGTATACATTAAAACCTTTTCAAAATCCCTCAGGGGGATGATCACTAATCCCATTTTCATGGTAACTATCACTGATAGCGTAACTAATTTATTTTCCTGAGGATCCAGAAATTTAAAACCAGGATTGTCCAATTCCACAGTCATCTTCACTATACCCTACTACCTTTTCCTAATGCAAAATTCAATTACAAAATACAATTCAATGAAAAAATATTAAGTTCCTGTTATAGGCTAAATATCGTGATGGGTTCTATAAAGGGAGGAAAGATTAATAAGACCATGCCTCTGGCAACTATAAGATGTAATAGTTTCCATCTCCTTCATTTTTGATTCATGGTCCTACAATGGTTTTCTCTAGCCTTTTACACTGAATTCAAATTCACCAGCTTTAATCAAGGTAGTCCAACTCTTCCCATGCTCTCCACTCTCTTTTAAATATCACTTCCCTTGACTCTGCAACACAGTTGTACTCTGTTGGCGATTCAAGTTCAATGCATTTTCAATATAATCATTCCACATGTCTCTTTCTATTTGAAATCCCTTTTCCTCCAACTTTGGACTTAATTATCAGTCTTTGTCCATCCTTCTTCAAACAGCCTCTCTAGCTGCCCTCAGATTGCATCTTTATTTAACAAAATTTTATCAAGTATGCATACAGTTTGTATGATATTTTTCTGTTGTTTTGTGTGCAAGGTCTTTAATTGTCTTAAGTTACAGATCACTAAGAGTGAACTCTATGTCATTTTGGATTCTCCGTTCCTGTCATCAAATACTATCTATTTGCAGTGCTATCTAGTGGAACTTTCTGTCATGATGGAAAAACTTGGTATCTGTGCTAAGTGACTAGTGAGTAGTGAAATAAAGCTAGTGTAACTGAGAAAGTGAATTTAATTTTGCTTGATTTTATTTACTTTTAAATAGTCACATAGGTTAACATTTGGCCAGGGTAGTAAAAGTGTTTTGCAAAGTAAGAAGGATGAAGAAACTATTTAATTATTTATAAATGAATTCATAATAATAGAGAAATTCTGTTAAATCATTCAGTTAGTTACAGAAAGATCAATGTAAATGAAACGGATAGTCCTGTATTTCATCTGAAAGCATTTATTCTGTCCTTTATTTAATTGCATAGTCACATATGCATTATGAACAGAAAGTTTGGTGAGTTTTCTTTTAAATATTTAAATATAAAAATGAAGCTCCGTTTCTCTAATGAGTGAAAGTAAATATTTTCAACTTCTCTAGTGAGTGAAAGTAAGTATTTTCAAGATGAAGCATGTTCTGGTAGCAGTGTCTTCTACAAAAGTTGAGTTGAATTAAAAGTATTTTAATGACGTATGACCTATATGTTACAAATTACTGAACTGTAATTGATTTCATAAGAACTGAAATTAGTAGGGCTGAGAGTTCAAAATGAAAGCAGGTTTTATCTTTTAAAATCTTGACAATGGCTCCTTTTTCAATTAGTAAGGATTATATTTTGAAGTTTGAACTTACAAGGCCACAAAACAATTATTGACCTCATGAAGCATACATTACGCACGATTAATGGAAGCAAAAGAGGAAGGGAAATATTTTAAAGAAATAAATAATGTCATATACTTACAAACACTTAATGCACTAACAATCCTTTTCATAGAAAGCAGGCATGGCTTCTGCCTTCTAGGTGTCATGGATTCTTTCTTTGATTCACAGCACTGGCTCACTGAACTGGAAATTTTAGCAATGGTCTTTGCTGCTGCCATTCATGACTACGAGCATACAGGGACCACAAACAACTTTCATATTCAGACAAGGTAAGTTAGAAAAAGTGTTAACTTGCATAAGTTAAAGTCTGAAATTTATTTTTCTGCATACTACCTATTTTAAGAGGATTTTTAAAAACCATAAAAATTTTCATAAGAATAGGCATCTCAAGAATTGGAAAAAAAGTATCGAATGTACTCAATACTACTATGAAACCAATATATAAACACTTACACATTCATATGAATGATGAAACATGAAAATAGTCCAGAAAGAAAGAGAGGAGAGGAGGAGAGAAGCTAGAGGGGAGGGGAGGCAGAGGGCAAATGGGAGGGAGGGTATTTGGCAGGATTTAACCTAATGTGCACAATACAAGGGTCCCACCCTCCTCCTTCCTTCCCTCTCTCAGCTCTTCCTTTCCCCACCCCTCCCTCCTCCTTTCTCTCTCTGCTCTCCCCTTCCCCCACCCCCACTGTGTCCTTAATTGTCCTCATATCAAAATTGAGTACATAGGATTCATGCTTCTCCATTCTTGTGAAGCTTTACTAAGAATAATGTGTTGCACTTCCCTCCAGGTTAATACAAAGGATGTAAAGTCTCCATTTTTTTAATGGCTGCATAGTATTCTGTGATGTACATATACCACAGCTTGTTAATCCATTCCTGGGTTGGTGGGCATTTAGGCTGTTTCCACATTTTGGCGATTGTAAATTGAGCTGCAATAAACAGTCTAGCATAAGTGTCCTTATGATAAAAGAATATTTTTCCTTCTGGGTAGATGCCCAGTAATGGGATTGCAGGATCAAAAGGGAGGTCTTGCCTGAGTTCTTTGAGGGTTCTCCATACTTCCTTCCAAAAAGGTTGTACCAGCAGTGTAAAAGTGTTCACTTCTCTCCACATCCACGCCAGCATCTGTAGTTTTGAGATTTTGTGATGTGGGCCATTCTTGCTGGGGTTAGATGGTATCTTAGGGTGGTTTTGATTTGCGTTTCTCTAATAGGGACGATGAGCATTTTTTCATACGTATGTTAGCCATTTGCCTGTCTTCTTTAGAGAAGGTTCTAGTCATGTCTCTTGCCCATTGATATATGGGATTGTTGGCTTTTTTCATGTAAATTAATTTGAGTTCTCTGTAGATCCTAGTTATCAAGCTTTTGTCTGATTCAAAATATGCAAATATTTTTTTTCCCATTGTGCAGGCTGTCTTTTTGCTTTGGTTGTTGTCTCCTTAGCTATACAGAGCTTTTCAGTTTAATGAAGTCCCATTTGTTTGTTTTTGTTGTTGCAATTGCCATGGCAGTCTTCTTCATGAAGTCTTTCCCCAGGCTAATATCTTCCAACGTTTTTCCTATGCTTTCTTTGAAGATTTTTATTGTTTCATGCCTTAAATTTAAGTCCTTTATCCATCTTGAATCAATTTTTGTGAGTGGGGAAAGGTGTGGGTCCAGTTTCAGTTTATTACATGTGGATATCCAGTTTTCCGAACACCATTTGTTGAATAGGGAGTCTTTCCCCCAAGGTATGTTCTTGACTGTGCAGAAGCTTTTTTGTTTGATCAGGTCCCAGTAGTGTATTTTGGATACTGCATCAATTGCCTGGGGAGTCCTCCTCATAAAATATTCACCCAGGCCGATTCCTTCAAGAGTTTTCCCTGCACTTTCTTGAAGTATTTGTATAGTTTCATGTCTTAGGTTTAAACCTTTTATAAGCATTTTAAAATGAGTTCACATATAACAGATTCAAAAAACCCCATTAACATTGTTGATGTCAGAATTTTAATGAGACAGAGAGTGGGCAGTAAAGAGCTTGACTCTATATTTGATATTTGACACCTGACAAATTTCCAGCCCCACAAAACTCGCTTTCCCTCTGACCCACATCTGTAAAACCTGAGTGTTCCTGCCCTTTAGTGTTAGTAGAAAATTTAAGTTCTAGAAATCCTAAACTTTCTGCAAAGAAAGCCTCTCCTTACCTTCACCTTATAATCAACATAAAACCCAAGGCAGGCTCCATTCTTTCCTTGAACCCATTTTTGGGTGAACTTGGAAAGTCACCCACTTGCCAGAGAGTACCTCATCCTGAGCATAGCAAAACTTTTCTACTCTCTTCCTGTTCATGTGGAATTATCAGCATGGACTTCTGAACAAAATTTTGGTGTGAGGGGTACATCTCTCTTCAGTGTTCAAAACAAGGAGTTATTAGAATATCCTTATTACCATCCAGTTGAACAATAACAGCTTGTGAAATTAAGCTCTGAGAAACATCAATAAATATATCAACAACCTTCTCCTTTTTTGTTTTTAAAAGAAATTGTGAGAGGGCATTTATTCGCTCTAGTTGAGTGTTTACATTCAGGGAAACAGCATGCTTTTGGACCTAACAATATTGCTTGCTCTGTGTCATAAAAATCAGCTTTCTTCTTAGTCATATTTATGCAGAGTTCCTCCATTCAGAGCTGATCAGGGACCCTCATTTCCTAGGCCTGGGCAATTTCATGAAGGAAGGCCCTGACATTTGCTCCCAGTGGAAGAGGCCAATTCACTCATTTGTTAACATGTTCATCAACTAAAAAAGGATTTTTCCACCTACCAAGTCCTGGCCAAATGTAATTCTCCAGAGTCTATATACCCCTAGACATGTGGAGTCTTCCAATGTGGGTCTTTCCCTCTGACAGAATCTCTGGTGCTTTTTACTGCTTTTGTATTTCCTTCTGTCTAATAAATCCTGTCTTACCACTGATCTGCCATCCATGGGTTCATGCTTGGAATCCCTGAGACTGAGGACCTACTGAAGAAGGTAACAATATCTCATTTGATATGCATGAATTATGTGTGCCTAACTCATTCACTTACAATTATATATTTATTTATTTTTATTTTTATTTATTTATTTTTTGAGACAGAGTTTTTTTTATGTCGCCTTCAGTAGAGTGCTGTGGTCACAGCTCACAGCAACCTCAAACTTTTGGGCTGTTGTTTAGCTGGTCCAGGCTGAGTTTGAACCCACCAACTTTGGTGTATGTGGCTGGCACCATAACCACTGTGCTACGGGCACCAAGCCTACATATATATATTTAATTACTGTGGATTATTTAGTCACTGTGAATTACATATTGTTAATATTTGAATGCATCACTACTGTATGAAATTCTTTATGCAAAAAATGTTGAGTTTACTTTGTGCAGCTAAGAAAGTCATTTAATCACTTTACAAATTACTGTTTTTGTTGTAATTGTGACTCATCTCCTGTGATCATCTCATGGGTGCCAATTGGGTTTATAAGTGATATGGCTTTCCAAATTGTCAATCATTTAACATAGTATAAAGTACTTAACCAATAAATAAATTAATCTAGAGCCCAGCTGAATGACTTTGCTGCCAACAATAGGGACCATGTGTCTGCCAATACTCATAGCTTTTTCTCTCCCCTTTGGATTTTGATTATTTATACATCATCTTCCTTTAGGAAAAATAGTCTGTATCACACATAAGACTTCAAAGAATAACCATCTATTTTCTTCCATGACATCATATGGTATGCTATTGTATTTGTTTAAATAACGTCACATCAGTGATGACAAATTTTCTTATCATTTTCATGCTGGTAAAATGAGATATTTTATTTCTTTTGTGTCTTTATCTATATGGTGTCTTTCTTCAATTTTTTATTTGTTCATTTGGAGGGTATACAAAATTTGCCTTGGGTTTGCAGATGGTTGTTTTGTGAACCTTTAAAATTGCTAGCTCCAGGATCAGCATAGATTCAGCATCCTCAGTCAGACTGAACAGTGACAAAAACCAACAAACAAAAAATAAAATCTCCTTAAAAAATTCTTTGACGGAAATTGACAGAACCTGCAGGTCCAAATAGTAAAACACCAAAGTAGTTTGGAATTCCACCTCCCATTTCAATGTTGTTTCCATTTTAGTTTTTGTTTAGCAGGAAAGGGATCAATTAAGGAAAGAGAAATTTTCAAAAAAATCAACAACCGTAGGAAAAATGCAATTTAAAAACTTAAAATATATTTACGAATGTTGCCAACATTGGAAGGACTCAAAAACAGTATTCTGGCTAACAATTATAATGAAATATCAATTTGCACTTTGTCTCTCTCTGCATTTATCATTCTCCCCACTCCACATCTCATGATCAAATTTCCATATGCCCAGTTGTTTAATTCTTCTTTAAACTTATACTGTCTAGATTTCCCTGCTTTTTCCATTCATAACCTGAATAGAAGTGATAGATACAAATATCAAAACATAGTGACAACCCTTGGGATTTTCTCTTTACGTATTATGGCATACGCTTTAGTTTAGCAAGTTGTACTTAGCAAACATGTTCTTGGCTTAACCTCTGACTTTCTGAGCTCTTTATTGTCATCAGAATAGTGAGAGCAATCTGAATTGTATCTTGGATCACCTTGAGGAAATATGCAAGGATCAAATGGGGAATAATGAAACCCCTTTACCTTATTCAGGGCCTCTATTTTTTAATCCTCCAAGAAGAACCACATAGATTCTGGATTTTTATCTTAGTTGTCATGAAGAAGAGAAGTAAACAAATGTTTTTAAATCTCTTAAACATGTGGGGTGTGGTGGCTATGCCTGTAATGTAGCACTCTAGGGAGTTGAGGTGGGAGGATTGCTTGAGCTCAGGAGTTGGAGACCAGCCTGACCAAGAGCAAGACCCTGTCTTTAATAAAAATAAGAAAAAATTTGCTAGACAAATCTTAAACTTGTGGTTCCTGAAGCATTATGACTCATAAACTATTGTAAAATACTAGTTATATGGAACCCAAAAGCACATAAACTGCATGATAATGTAGCTTAATTACTTTCCTGATAGAAGTTTAATTCTTCCAAAAATCTCAAAAATACTGTTTATTGTTTTGTGTTTCTGTGTTCCTTTCTATTTTTACCTATCTATTTTTTTCTAAATTTTTATTTGTGTTACAGGAAGCTATATTCTTTTTTGGAGGCACAAAATTCTTCTGAGATAAAGCATTTCTCTATTTTCAGAAATATTCAATTTGGTCTTGAACTAGTAGATGAAAATTGATTTCCAAATACACAGAGATTTAGAAGAGAAATACTTCTTAAACAAAAGCTTTAAATATCTTCCTTGCCATCTTGTTTAACTGCCTCTAAGCACCTCCACATGTAATTCTGTTCAGAAAAAAATAAATAAAATTGGAAAAGAAAAAATTATATCCTTTCATTTCAATGGGAATGTTAATATAATGAAGGGTCCTCATCAAAGGTCTCCATAAAGATTCCGGTACATGAATTGATCAGGAATTAGCCTAATCAATGTTAGTGAGATGTATTCACACCTCTCTTGGACACCACCTGAAGAGATGAGAGGACGGGCTGTTCCCACACTTTATATTGTAGGACTTACCTGCCTCACTCATCTCTACCTTGGCATTTTCTGTTATGAAGTGGATATTTGATGCGAATCACTAAGTATGAATGCAGTTCCAACGTTACATCACAGTTTACATTGAAGTAGTAACTCTTTAAGTAGAAAAACAAGCAATTATTCAGACATATCTATTCATTTCCAGAACAATAAAATGGGCCTTGCTTTATCAATTCTACTATTGTTTAATTTTATATTCCATAGGTTGGCTAATAAAAGAGAACAATCAACATACACACATACATCTTTATTATGTCTAGCAAAATGCAAATAAAACTTTATTATTCCAGAACAAGAAATAAACAATTAGCCAAAATATCTTTAAGGCAAGTGATTTTAATCAGAGGATTCAGAATTATTACATCAAATTTACTAAAGTTACAGGAAAGAAGAAAGACATGCAATAAAAGGTTAATGTTGCATTAATTAGAATACACTGACTTTAGCATTAAATTTACAGAGTCTATACTCCAATCTTCTCAGCATCATCAGTATCACTATCTTTTACCTCCACATCTTGTCCCAGTGGAAGGTCTTCAAGGGTGGAGACACACGCAGAGCTGTCATTTATGATAACAAAGCCTTCTTCTGAAATATTCCCAAAGGACCTGCCTGAGGATTAACTTATTTTTTAAAGCAGAATCACAATCTAAAATAACAGTAAAAATATAGTATAGTAAAAAAAAAAATAATAAAAAATAAATTTAAAAAAAGCGTACAAATTAAGCCTTAACCAGTTTACAATTTCTGTAAAATGCACAAAAATATTTTTTGAAACATTTTTGTTAGAAAATCAGAAACTATAGCATAAAAAAGTCAAAGTCAAGCTTAGCAGTACAAAGTCTAACCCTCTTAGACCTAATTTCTAGTATTGCATCCAAAGTAAGGCAGCTACAGCCAGGGAAAGTGATGGTGCCTTTGATGCCCAGATGGAACTGAGCAATTGAGAAAAATAATGAATTTAGAAAGTGAATCAAATGAACTATTCTAAAAAACTAACAAGTGAAACATGGAAGCCTGCATACACACCCCCCTCCTTTCAGAGACAAGGTCAAGGATTTGGTAATAAACAATATATTTTAAAATTTCTAAATGTTCCATTAGGTTGTAAATGAGAACTAGGTCTGAGACAGTTACTGCCAAATCTTGACCTGCCGTGTTCATCTGCTACTAGGTCAAGGGCCTCCCCTGCCCAATCATTCCCCCCCCATTTCATCTTCCACTGACATTGTCTGCTAATAAATACCTTGCCCTTGTAACTCTCTCTCAACGTCTCCTCTCAAATGACCCAGCTAACACAGGACTTTACAGCATTCCATGTACAGGATTTGATAGACGAGATGAAAACTAACTTCCACTGTTTTACTGAAATCATACATAATATAGTTCCTCATCAGCGTCACCATACAAGAGCAATGTATACCATTTCACTCTGCTGTCTTATCTGGAGACCACCTTTCACTAACCTCATTAGTGTGGGGCAGCTCTAACAGCAACAATGAAATAATAACTATTTGTTATGCTGGGAAATAAGTTTATTCAAGAAATTAGAGAGAGACATCTTTTGGTAAGTGAATAATTCAGCAGATATAACACAGGAATTGCATGAGTAATCTTGGACTTTATTTTTTGTGACAAATAAGGAAAATGTTAAATCAAGCAATTAATAGTTGCTGGATTTAATGCTACTGTGAATGAAATTTTTTAATACTAATGAAGATTCTTAAGTCACAAAATTTTACACTGTTTTCTCTCTTGGTAAGAGTTACATGTATTATATGTATAGCCAACTCTTTTATTTTTTAGAAAATTATATCATCAAATTGTTTATAATAACAAGTCAAATGATCAGTGTTATATAGAGAATAACAAAGGACAGTGTAATAAATTGGTGTTAACAGTATATGTCTTTTCTGAGTGTTTCTTCTTTCATTAGGTAGTGATATAATACTAGGTTATCTACCAAGCTCATGTTGGAGGAACTAAATAGACACCAAGTGTTATATGAATCACGGCCACAACGGAAAGGGGAACATTCAGAGGCCATGTTATCATGTATTAATAAATATTTATGTATGAAAAACAGATTTTTAAATGATATCTTATTTAAGAGGAAACAATAATCAAATCATTTTTTAATGTTATTCTAAAAGAATATCTTCATCATCTAAGTAAACAACCTAAAAGTAGGAAAAATTCGACTCCTTAATTCAGAACCAGATAAATATTTATAGATGCCTTGAATTTGATGGCCAAGATATTCTATATATCCACAGAATTTCTGTCTTGTTTAATGAAGTCAATATCCAAAATAGAAAAGGCAACATTATTTAAAAGTGTTATAATATTACAGTGAAGGCAAATATGAAAGTCTGAAAGGACCTCTAACGTATTTTCTCTGCATTATTTAAGAGTTCCATATTCTAGAATTTATTAAAATTTGTCTCTGACCCAAAGGTAGCATGCTAACCTTTTAACTTTATTTCCCTGTGGTCTGTGGACTATATAACCTTCTGTTTGGTTTTATTACTAATTTCAAGCTTTTGCTTTCATTTTATTGTTGACGATGACTCAACATTTTATAACTTATACTGTTCACTAAGAAAATTAACTGCAATTCTTATTTTGTAAATACTGCTTTTTTTTAGCAAAATTTTAACCTATTTCCTGACAAAAACCTAAATGTTACATAGTAATTATTATTGAACTAAGTGCCACATAGTAATTATTATTGCTAGGAAATAGGCATGACTGAATGAACACCATTCTATTATACTTTCTAACTTAAATGTACAGTATCAGCAAGATGTCTGCTTTTGGTGTAACAAGTAATCTCAGTCTTTTGTATTTCTTCAGTTAAAGAATTCTCTAGACTCACTGAATTCAGTAGAAGAAACGTGAATCTACACTTTTCCTCTCAGAAATTTATTCAAGTGGATAAACTTCAGGTAGGGCAAATTTCTTGTGCTTTTCCAAGATGCTCTTCATGACGATACTGAGTAGCATGACTCCTTCTTGAGGTCCTTTCCAGTCTCGCCAGCTCACTGCTTTTTCTTACACGTTCTTTGTCTTGCTCCCTCTGAATTTTGTGTACTGCCTATTCTCTCTACCTGAAATGCTCCCCTGCAGGTAAATCCTTCATTATTTTCAAGGTTTTGGTTAAACGTTGCATTCTATTTACTCTATGCACTGCAACTCTTAGCTCTCCATTCCCATTACCCTGCTCTGATTTTTCCTGCCCAAAGTATTTCTGTTTTTATATTTTACAAAATGCAAGATGTTTTATAATTTTTTATATTTCATAATATTTTTATAAGTTTTATAAAATATAAGGTGCTTATTTTCTGTTTCATGCAAAAAGAATACAATGTCTATGGGGCATCTATTTTTATTTGTTTTGACTATTGCTATATCTCAAGTGGCTACCTAGTGTCTCACATAGCAGATACTTAATGCCTATTACATAAATGCATTTAAATGAATGAATTTATTATGGAAAACCTTATGGTCAGTTCCTATTTTCAGTGTAAGCAATGTCTTTTGTGTGGCAACTTGTTATTTACTGTGAAAATAATCATGGACTAGACAGATATGACAGTACCCTAAGTAGATCGTAAAATATAATGAAACAGGAACATTAAAGAAAACCCCAAATGACTGATTAATATAATTTTGAAAGGCTTTGAAAGAACGGTGCTTGGACATGTGGATACATGGAAGAAGGTTGTCTTCATGTAAGGAGTGGTGTGAAAAGGGGTGAAATATTCACAGAAAGTGATAGTGTTAGCAGGTGTTCATACTGGAGATTTCTGTGTTTTGTGTTCAATGACAAAGTTGTAGTGCTAGGCTATATGAATTTTTTTTTTAATTAAAAACAGTTTTATGGAAAAATTGAAAGGAAGGTACAGAAATCTTTTGCAACCTTTTCTCCACATACATGTAGCCTTTGCCTTTCCCAATATCTCCCACCAGAGTGGTGCATTTGTTGTAAATGATACTATTTCAAGACACCATTATATCTCAAAGTCCACAGTTTACCTCAGAGTTCACTCTGGTGTTGTTCATTTGTGCGTTTGAACGAATGTACAACATGAATTCACCCTTATAGTATCAAATAGAGCATTTTCACTTCATAAACAATCCTGTGTTCTGCCTGTTCATACCTCACCTCTCTTAACTCCAACAACCGTTGACATTTGTTGTATCACCATAGTTCCATGATTTCCAGAATGTCACAAAGCTGGAATTATACAGTATGAAGCATTTCAGATTGAAGTGTTCCACTGACTCACAGGCATTCAAACCAAGTACATTTCTTTGGATAGGTTTCACAGTTCAGTGAGAATATGTTTTCACCATGATGTGCTCTGCCAAAATTTGTCTCAATATTATGACAAAACTAATAATTTTTTTATTTAATGTTGAACATTTAAAAATACTTTATTGAATCACACTCAATGATATTATATGCTTCATCTTCAACATAATAAATACTCAAATTTCATTTAGATTGCATATATTAAATAATTAAATCATTATTGTAATTAAGGCAATTGATTTTTCTAATTCAAAATATTAGATGAGATAGATAACTAGATTTTTTTTGTTCTTTAAGACTTCTGTTAATAATTCCAGAATATTAATACTTATCTCTGAATCTTTTCTGTTCATGCTACATCAAATATATATACGTACATCCATACATATGTGTGTATATGTGTATATATATATATATATATATATATATATATATATACATTCAAAAACTCTATAACATAAAATAAATATTTTCTAGTATTTAAGGTTTGGCTAGTTCTCGATTATGTTTTTCTATAAACAGTGATGCATTATGTACAAAATGTTTTTAATTAATCAATTTCATTGTTGATGCAGGATAATTGCTCAGGTAGACTATGGCTATGCTACAAAGTTGTGAAGATGATTAAATATGTATGTTTTACCAAACTTGTTTAAAATAAATGCTTCATTTTAAGTAAATGCTCAGCTTACTGATAACTGTGCAAAGAAATTGAAAAAAAAAAATAAGAACCAAGATTTTGTTAAAGTGCTTTTCAAACAATCCTCAAAAGACACTGAAGAATTCAAGGATTGAAAAAAAAAAAAAACTCAAGGGATGGCACCTACAGCTCAAAGGAGTAGGGCGCCAGCCCCATATGCCAGGGGTGGCGGGTTCAAACCCAGCCCTGGCCAAAAACTGCAAAATTAACAAGCAAAAACATCAGAAAGGAAATTAGGAAATTATTCAATCAATATTCTGAACTGAGTGACAAATTGCAGCACAGGAAAATGTGTAGAATTTTCTTATATAAAGTAATTGCTATGTGGAAACTACATCTTAACCTAAAAGACAAGAACACTGTTTGCCTTGTCTGATGTTTTACCTGTGGGATTGTCTTCTAAGTTGTATGCATAAATGAAAAATGTACCCCCATAAGGTCTGCCCCCCAACTTTCACATACTTGCTCATTCTCAAAAATTTTAATGATAAAGTTTCTGTTTTTTCAAACCCTGAACAACACTTAATATTGTTACTTTTTTTAATGTTTGGAAATATAACACATGAAACAATATTAATCTTCATTTTAGTTTGCATTTGTCTGATTATCAAGGTGTCTGGAAAATTGTTCATATCCAGCTCATGGGTTCATGAATTTGCTATTTAGAGTCTTTAAAAATGTCTTCATTTATTTTAGCACTTCTATTTCTGAATTGTAGAGGTTCTTTACATATTTATAAATTTCCTTTATGATTTTTTGTTCAACCTTGAATTTCTCAGTGTCTTTACATACCATGAATAGTAATTTTTAATTTTTTCTATCTGTAAACTGTTGTCCCTTTGTTAAACGCTCTTATTGTACACCATAGAATCAAATTTGTTAATATTTCTGCATATATTTTGTGACTTTTGAGTACTTTTAACAGCTTTCTTCAATGCTATAAAAATAATTGCTTGCTCTTCTTAAAGAAACATTTTTTCAATAATGTGGTCTTTATCCTTCTGTAATTACTTTTGCTATGGTATGAACCACAAAGACATTTGTATTTCCTACAGATAGCTAAATTACCAATCTAAATTTCCCTTCCTGATTTTTCCTTCCAATTCATAAGTGACATGGATATATGAAAAATACAATTATAACAGTAAAAGTAATACTCAATTCCATACATATGACAATTCTTTCCAAATAATCTGAATGCAATTTAATTTTACACAACATTGCAAGGAAAATTTCTCTACAACTCAACAAATTTATGCTAAAACTAATAAGATAGAGGACAGGCAAGTGAAGTCAAATTAATTTTGAAGACGAATAAGAAAGAAAGGATTTAAGTTTCCGCATAATATAAAACTAATTAAATTAAAATGAATTTGCTTTTTATAGTGACAGCAAAATAGATCAAATGTGAACATTACAGAGCTTAGAAACAGCACCACATATATATGGAAACTTGATCTGGAGAAAATCATAAAATTTCAGAAGCACTCAGTTGCAACGACACAGCTAAAATCTCTGAAGTACAGGTTACGTTAAGTTTTTCTTCTTATGAAATCATATTTTCAAGAAAAATGTATTTTTAAAATTATGCTGAATGATTTTCTACATCTTGGGGAACAGAAGGATCTTTCTTTTTGTCTTGAGTAGATTTATGTCGTCAGGAGTTGGTGAAGTCCTAGACTCCACGCTGTGATTCCGTATTTCCATTGCTTGATATTGAGGAAAACAAATAAACCAGAACCTTACAAGTCAGGGAAGCTTAAAACTTACCACGTACAAAGGAAAAAATAGAAATAAAAGTTATGAGACAAAACTGGAATTGGAACACATGCTCTTTTTGCATTTATAAACAGTGGTAAAATAGCTTGAAAGCTTTTTAATGGCAAATAAGATATATTCAGTGAATTATTGTTTATTTTTCCTACTACAATCCTGAAAATTCTCAAGGGCTGTGAAGTGAAATTGCCTGGCTGCCATCACGTTTTTAACATTTAAAGTGGGCTTTCCACCACACTATTCACTATTGCTTAATTTTATTTTAAAATGATGATTTATTTTGATGACATTTTAGTGTCATTAACCTAACCAAAAACAAACAAAAATATTAGCCCTCATAAGTGTTTTCTAACAAATACTTGTGTCCTGTGTAATCCTCCAACACTCACAGGTCTCTTGCAGTGTAAATCATACTTAGTCCAACCTTTACTTAAGACTTAGTACTATTCAAACTACTACAACATAACTTCTCTGAGAGGAGGAACCATGCCATGCCTCTCTTGATATTTCTCCCAGCAATCAGACAATGCTTTACACAAAATAAATCTGTGATTGATGTCTAGCTATTTACCAATTAAAATAATTGCACTTAAATGTGAAATCACAGCAGAAATCCAAAAAATAAAAAAATGCTCAGAATTAATTATAGAATTATAATTATGTGTCTAATTATATAGTGAATAAGTATCAATTATGAAGCAACAGTTGAATCTGACTCCACATCTTCTGGAAAACAGGCAGGCACATGAGCTTGAGGCTGGACTGGAGCCTAGGCATTTGCATGGGCATAATACAAAGACACAGTATTTTTTAACTCTTTTGTTCTTTTTGGATCTGCAATAACTTTATTGAATTCAATTGATTCTAAAATTAGTATTTTTTTCACGGGTTAATGTTCTGAACTCAGGATATGTAAAATAATATTTTCATTTGGTTGACATTTTTCTTAGGATTTACATGAAATAATGATGTGTATTAAAATAAATGACTGTTAGTCATGATAAAATATAATGTTGTCTTTTAAATGAGTGGAAAATGCCTATTTAATAACATAGTGATTAGTTAAAATTGCCCATAGTGTGAACAAGGGACTTTCACTGTGATAGCAGTCTGCCCATAGGGAGTTCAGAGGCAAATGATTTCCGCAATCTTTAAGCTCTCTGTTTTTCTATTGTTTTAAATTGCTTGAAGATGCAGCCTATTGCTTTACTGTGCGTCACAGATAATGCATCGTTTACAAATTAGAGGTTTATAGCAACCTTAACAAGAAGCAAATCTGTTGGCATCATTTTCCCAAAAACTTGTGCTCACTTAACATCTCTGTCACATTTTGTTAATCATTGAAATATTCAAACTTTTTCATTACTGTTACATTTGTTGTGGTGATCTGTTGTCACTGACCTTTGACACTATCCTGCAATCATTTTAAGTGCCACCACCTGCCCACTGTGAAATGGCAACTTAACTGGTGAAGCCGTGTCCCGACCGCTCTACTGACTAGTCATTCCCCACCAGCTCCCCTCCTCCTTGCCTCTCTCTATTCCCAGAGACACAACAATATTGAAATTAGGTCAGTTGATAACCCTACAATTAAGTGTTCAGCAAAAGGAAGAGTCTCAAGTCACTCATTTTAAACCAAAAACTAGAAACAATCAGGCATCACGAGAAACGCATGTCAAAGCTGAGATAGGCCAAAAGCTAAGACTGTTGCTCTAAACTGTTAGTCACGTTGTTAATGCAAAGGAAAAGCTCTTGACGGGAATTTAAACAGCTAGTCCCGTGAACACACAATGATGAGAAAGAGAAACAGCCTGTTGCGGACATGGCGGGAGCTTTGGGGTCTACATACATGATCAGAGCACCCACAGCATTGCTTTCAGCCACATCCCAAGCCAGAGCAAGGTTCTAACCTTCACTATTAAGGCTGAGAGAGGGACAGAATTACAGAGAAAGAGTTTGGTGTCCCAGAGGTTGGTTCATGAGGGTTAAGGGAAGAAGCCAGCTTCAGAGCATCAAAGCACAGGGTGAAGCCAGGGCTGATGAGAAGCTGCAGCGAGTTACCCAGATGATCTGCTCCTGGTGATTGTTGAAAGCGACTGCACTGAAGAACACAATTTTAATGTAGTTATAATAGCCTTATGTTGGAAAAGGACATCATCTAGGACTTCAGATGAGAGTCAATGTCCTAAACACATTTAAGCCCATTGAAAATGCCTGCTCAGAAATAAATAAATAAATAAATATGACAGCTGACAGTACACCTCGTCACCCAGGAGCTCTGATGAAGTGTAATTATTATAAAAGGAGAATGATGTTTGCAGTCTTACTAACACCACATGTATTTTAAACACAATATACTTCTAATACATTGTGAGGGTTCAGTTTTCTTGACAAAAGACTGGTGCAAAGCTAGAGTAAATCAGAAAAGAAAGAAAAACACCGCATTATACTGTTTGAACCAATAACTTTGATTTTTATGTCTTCCAATCTCTTATTCAGTCATATAAAAGTCTTACAGAACTTGATAAGCAAAGTTTTCAAAATAATTCTTGGATTTTGTTATTTTTATGTATGTCTCTGTTCTACTGAACAAAATTAGGATCATTAAGTTTTAAAATTAAAATTGAGAAGGATATTAGAATTCAATAACAACAAAAAAATAGAGGAGGAAGAGGAAGACGAAGAAGTGGAGGTGGAGGGAGAGGAGGAATCTATTCCATACACATCCTACTGTGCTGATCATGAAAGCATTCTGGAAGTACAGACATCCTTATTTTAGCTTTTCCTGGTGAAGGCTTTCATGCAATTGAGAACACAACAATTGAATAAAATCAATGGAAGGTGATTTTGGTTTAAATCTCCAGAATTTATTTATTTATTTATTTTATTAAATCATAGCTGTGTACATTAATGTGATCATGGGGCACCATACACGAGTTTCATAGACCGTTTGACACATTTTCATCACTCTGGTTAACATAGCCTTCTTAGTTACTACCTTTAATTGTTTTAGATTTTATTTCACTCCAAATTATATATTGTGAAAATTCATCTTTCTTTGAATTTGCAATATGCCTGATGGTCCGAAGAAAATCTGCTAAATTTTATGTGTTTGAATATATTAAGTCTCAAAAAATATCTTGATTTTCATTTTGTGACCAGTATCTAAGCATTCACATACTTGATTTATTTTTGATGTTTGAATATTAGATACTTTTCCAGATGAGTGAAGAACAGAAATCAACTATGATGCTCTACACCCTGTCTTAGACCTCCCTTATAATAATTCACTCAGATAGTTAGGGAGAGAGAGAGAGAGAGAGAGAGAGAGAGAGAGATAGACAGATTAAAAAACATGGGAAGAGAAAGAGAGACAATAAGATGATGACTTTTCCAGTTCTCACTTTGGAACTTTCTGCTAAATGCATTAGAAAGAAAATAGTTATGTCTTTGTCATGACACCATATTACTGCCCAGAGCTGATTCTGCCCTTCTCTCTAAGTGCCTTGTTTTTATGTGATGTCCTAATTTTCTGGTAGGAATTATCTCTCTCTCGTATATGATAAGTCAATAGGCTTTTCATTATGTTTATTTCCACAAAGCTTCATTTTATTTCATCGTCACCATTGGAAAGGCTTTGGGAAATTTCTACTCATGGTCTTTCCAGTTTTGTTAAAAATCTTTCTGCGGCCCATGTGCTTGTATCTTGATTGGTCAACTATTGTCACATCTCAGACCTTTCCATCTTGTATCCTTTGCTCTTATTATAAATGAAATTGGCATTATTTCCCAAAACAAGAGAATAATTTACTAATTGGATTGGCTTGATACAACTTAATATTTTATCAATCAGAAATAATAAAATTGTGCTGCTTTTATGTATTTCAAAGCATCTGTTTCTAAACCTGCTAACCAGCCTGTATATTCACTTTTTGTGAGTGAATTAGTTATGCCCAACTTATCTCACTAAAGATTTTGCCTACAAATTCTCATTAATAAGCTGTGGCTTGAAGAATGCCATATATTAAAAGAACTATTACAAAAGACACAGTTTCCGAAAGCATCTTGGCATATCCTAGTACGTGGTCCCCAAGCGTTCACATAGTTCATTTTTATTTCCATGTCACATATCCCCTGACAAGGCATGCCTTGCTGAATAACTTTGCTAAAAAAAAAAAAAAAAAAAAAAAAATCAGTGACTTTTACATATTTGATACAAATAGGGGGAAAACTGGTAGCCCCAAACTGGCTTGGCTAGCAAGGGCTACTTTTATCTTTCTTACAATAGACTCAAAAGAGGCCCAGAAGTGTTTCCTGTGGCATCTCCCACTATTTATTCTTTTTTTCCCTCTCCAAATTGTGACCACTATCATGCTTCTAACACCTTTTTCTCTTTTAAACAAACTAGAATTGCATCCAAAGCATTTCCATAGTTGTATCTTTTTTCCTTTGCCAGTATAATGCTCATGAGATTTAGAATTGTCCTGAGGTGTAGCAGAAGTTCATTCATTTGCATTGTGAAGTTACTTTTCACTATGTGAATACAGCTCAGCACATTTATTTATCCGATTGTTAATGAATAGGTGGTAATTCCCACTTTCAATCATTAAGGAAAACGCTGCTCTGAGCATCTTATATTCCTTTGTGTTTTCTTTCCTGTTTGATGTATAGATAGAAGAAGAGTTGTTTGAATTGGGAGGTAAACATGTTTAGCTTCACAAGATACTGTCACAAGTTCCCTGAAGCAGGTAAGCAACTTATGGAGCACTCAGAAAATATAACATCCTGGGATATCAAACTGAGGTCCTGTTTGGGGATTGCTGGCATCATAAGCTAAGCTTGAGATTTGAGGAGGTGTGAATATCCACCACCCCTATTATGGACGAAAGAAACAGGGAGACTTCATATTTAGAAATAAAAGAGAGTGGTGGGGTTGTGAAGAAAGAAGTAGACCATGACCTTCTAAATGGAATCATTCATGTGATCAAGCTCTTCTTGGTGTAGAAGCCCTTGCTTTTTCTCTATTCTCTGTCCTCCATATTTACCTGGTTCTCATTTTATTGCAGTGATTATGACCTGTCTCTACTTCTAAAAAGTTATCAAGAAGTAGCGTGAAAATAAATTCTCAGTTAATTACGATATACTAACAAAGCTCAACAATCACCAGTGCTATTTTCATACATTAAGGAGCAGGTTTTAAGTTTTTAGCCAACATCATAAAAATATGTGTTAAATTCTTTATACCAACATAAAGGTTAAAGGGGTGTTTTGAGAACACTAGATCTTTTATGGCCCATTTGCACTTCAGAGAGTAACTTCTATGTTTCCCGTATCCCGTCTGACCTGTCAGTGTGATAATGATTCTGAGAAAAATGATATAATGTCATTCACATAACAACCTCTAGACACTGAAAGAATACCTGAATAATACAAATAAATCCTAGAGTTGTGTAGCTTAAAAACCACAAACTCAGTCAGAAGTCATCAGACTAATTAATATCAGACTGTCATTACCATAAATCTCAATCTACTTTTAGGAAGGCAGTGGGACCAGGAGTTATGATCCTGTGGACTCTGGTCTAGCCCCTGTTCTGCCTTCTGCAAGACACTTCTTAACTAGAAGTGTCTCAAGTCCAGAGTATAAGAAGTATTGATACAAAGAAATACACAAGGGCTTGTATTTTGCTGTAGTCCTTAGCATGACCACAGGCTACAAACTACCAAGCTTGAAATTTGAAGGAGGCTTTTCTGTCCTAAGGCACTAAGTTAAAGTAACATGTTTTTATTGCTGTTCACCTCTAGAATGCCATGAACGTTGATGTAGCCTACCAGGGATTCCATAGCAAGAGCGTCAGTCGATACTGACAATTCCCTATTCTCATTGTATCAAGCACAACAACACACATTAAAGACATATGTTTTGTGATATATTAAGTGAATTGCCACCTATATTTCCTCGGTTCTTTTGTCAAGTGTGAGATTTACTACATATTAAAGATAATTCACTAGAAAGGTGGTGATTTTAGTATGTATAAGTTGCCAAAGTCATCAAAATAGATGGATTTTTAATTTATGCATGCCTAAATTTTTTGTCTCGTCCAAATAAATCGCTTTGAGCAAGCATACTGTGCAAACCTATGTCTTACATACAGAAATGACTATAATATGCAGAAAATATACCCAGGATGGTAAAAGTCTGAATCAACTTGTTCCTATTTTTAATATAATTTATAGTAAATAATTTATGGATAATGTTAAGATGACAGAAAACTGTAATAAACTAAGCAAAATATTGAAAAATATATTCTAGATCGGTATTTACAGATTATTGATACTTAAAATCAATATTTCTCAGCATTTTAAGTCAATAAATTTTAATGTCCTACAACCTACTGGCTTAATTTTTTACTTTTAGATCTTTCTAATCTTCTATCCCCCTTCCAGTGGCCTCTAAATTCCAGAAAACTTGTTCCCTGACTTTGTATGTATGCTCGCTTTCTGCTGGAGAGACCTAAAGCATCATGAGAATGCCATGTGAGTTGTGGATGTGTAAGGGAGGAACTGTTCTAGAGAGAATGTGTGTATGAGGTGTGGCAATAAAGATTCTCTGGATTCCGAAGGTCTCTTGACGCATAAGACAAAGGTTTTGCTGAAGGTCAGTGTTTTGCAAAAACACAGGTGGAGACATTGTACCTGATCTTCTCCACATCCTTCTTGTCAGTGCAGATGTCTGATAAGCAGACATCTTATCTGCTTTTCTACTGCTCCCTGGTTTATGATAATAAATAACCAGCAAGATTTGCTGAAGAGGAAGCCTGCCTGAGCTCCTCAGTCCCCTGGCACAGACTCTGTGTCAAGCCTCTTCCTTCTTCCCACCAAAACCCCTTCTGTACCTATTTGAATATGTTATACATTTTTTTTTCTCACATACCGTCTGTTTTACTAACAGTGATTCAATGTTTGATAGATACTAGATATCTCACAACAGACAAGTATAAAATAGAATGCTTCTGTCTTAAGATTGCCAAATCCAACAAATAAAAATTCAGAACCACCAGTTAAGATATCATAGAATCTTGGATCAAATAATCATTTTTAGATCTGGTACATTTTTATGTTTAAAAAACTATTATTTACTTTCAATTCAAATTGAATTATATTGTCCTACATTTTATCCGGCAACCTTATCATGTTTGCAAGGTACAGGCCATTTGGATACAAAGAAAAATGTAATTGGGTTTTCCAAGAGAGTTATGCTAAAAAAATTTGAGTAGAAATTCAAGTCAAGTATTTAAGGAAGAGATACATCGGACTGCCACAGAAATTTCAACATATATCAGGTAGTAAAAAACACACCAATTCTTCTAAAAGCAGTATAGAATAAAAAATGTGAATACAATAAATGATGGAACTTTACAGCATATGTTTAGGTCAGAGGAAGGGAGAGGAAGCAGACAGAGGGGGGCTCACAGAAGAAGAGGTTTAAAAAATGCCACAGTTGCGGTGGCTTGTGCTTGTAAACCTAGCACTCTGGGAGGCCAAGGCAGGTGGATTGCCTGAGTTCGAGCAAGAACCTATCTGTAAAAATAGAAAGGCATTGTGGCAGGTGCCTGTTAGTCCCAGCTACTTGGGAGGCTGAGACAAGAGAATCCCTTGAGCCCAGTAGTTAGAGGTTGCTGTGAGCGATGATGCCACAGCATTCCACTGAGGACAACTAAGTAAAACTCAGTCTCAAAAAGAGGAAAAAAGGAAAATTTGCTACATGCCAGAGGGGTAACAGAAAGCATAGACTAATAATAAATAAATAAATATATATATATAAATAAAAACTATTTCTGTGTTCTAAATTTGTCTTTTTTTTTTTTTCTATCGCTCTCAACTTTTTATCTTTTCCAACTTTTCAGAACTTGCTGGGATGTTAAATTTGCACATAAATATTATGTCAATATGATACTTCAATACTGTCAAAAAAATATTTAATGTTTATCCTTATAAAGAGTGCACGAAAAATTAGCAGATTTCTAGAGACATATGTTTTCTAGGATTTTCTAATTCCACTGTTTCACAAATTCCTAATAGGACCTGACACTGTATTAGGCTCTGAAATAGGAGAGTGAGTTATACAATCTCATGTGCCACCCCATTCCTTGTCATTTCCCTTTGCTTTGTTTTTTTAGAAGTCTTGCTACCTGAAAACATATTACTTATTCCTTTAATTGCTATGTTTGCACCACCAGAATATCAGCCCCATGAAGGTGACAGCTTTATATTGCTAAATTATTGCTAGGCTTTCAAGTCTTGATCAGTGTCTATTTCATGATAGGCATAAATAAATATTTTTGATTAAATAAATAGCTAGATAATCCCCTAGCCTTCACAGTCTAGTAAAGGCTATGGACGCCTATGGACAATCTCATAACGTCATTCCCCACAATAACATTGTAAACGCAGAAAGTGCAGACAGCTTAAGGATCACCCAGCAGTAATCACATAGAAATTAATCTATATTATTGAGTTCTATGGACTAAATCAGTTAAGGAGTGATACATTTCAAAGGGGAGCGGCGACATCGTTCGTTCTCAAGGCATATGAGAGACATCTGTGTAACGGAACTACTAGTACAACTAACTTTATTATCACATAAATACCAATGTCATGATCAATTATACCACATATAATATAGTTACCATCCATATTTATCTGTTTAATCAAACTTCATTGAGTCAAGCTTTGTTATACATTTGCAAAACTTCAGTTGATCCTACATATTACATAGGCTTCCTTTTCTTTTCTTTTTTTTTTTTTATTATTTCCCTGAATAAATTCAGGTGTAAAAAGTTTTCACACAGCAGTCCTAAAGTGTAAAGTCCTAATTCTTACCACATAAGCCAAGGATAGATGTAATTACTTAGGTGAATATAGTTTCTCAGACACTGGAATGAATTTACAAACAGGAGATACACCATTGTTTTCATGTTCCTCTCAGTCTAATTTCTGGAAATCTTGGAAATTGATAGGCTCCCGCTTTTTACAAATATATAATAGCCACTAAAACCAGAAAGATAATTATGTCTGTAGAATATGACAAAAATATATGATTCAATAGATATAATTAAAAGATAAATGGGTCCTTTACTTGAAAATGAAAAGATAAATCATTTTCATTATTTTTTTACATTTTATCTTAAAAGTGAATTTATTTCCATTTTATGATATAAAAAGTTAAAATTTTAGGTATTTAGCAATGCATTTTGGAAAAAAAAGCTCTTCCCTTAGGCCAATTATCATAACAATTTCTGGAAGGCAATTATGAAAAGTATTATTTCCCCACTTGCCTGGAATTCTAATCCACTTTTCTTATAAAATCCATTGCCATTCATTATGTCTGTACTTGACCTCAGATGATACTATTTTGTGCTATATTTCTTATTGCAAGGTAAATACACTCATTAAATAAATTATAAACAAAAATAAAAAACTCCCCTGTTAATTTTTAAAATATGTATACCAAAATTCTGATGTATCACAAAAATATCATAATGAAAATGTAAAATACCTAAAAATTAATGAGAATCAAATTATTCCATGTTTAAGTTAATGTAATTCCAAATTATTTGTTTGCACTATATGACATTACTTCTCTGAAAGGTCAGAGACAATTGAATATCAGCATACGCATATGGTGCAACTTAAAAATGCATGAAGGTATTATTTTTAAGAACTTAGTGTGCTGATTCTTACAGGTGTTTAGAAGAAGGACTCAGCTGAAGTAGGAGATAAAGAGGAGAAAGAGGAGGAGGTAGGGGGAGCAGCTGAATCTGTCAAAAAATCAGATAGTTAACTAACTAGATGATAGGTCAATAGATAGATATAGATAGATAGACAGATGGACAGATTGATAGATGATAGATAGATAACCTCTATACCAGGATAGAATATTTAATGGCTTAAGGATTAAACAGAACAGAACATGACAGCCCATTTAACAGTTTCACAAATAAGGAAAAAATCAGGCCTGGAATGTCACTGTGGAGAGGAAAAAAACTGTAATCAATGCTGCTGGGACAATCAATATGCACCAAATGTTATTGCATTGCATATTTCAAGATATAGTAAAAAAATTAATTTCTATAAATTGAATATTTGTGCAAACTTATAGAATAAAATATAATTGAATACATTTTTAACCTTGAGGTAAATAACAATTTTTTAATCTCTACACAGAGCACACCATGTTTAAAAGAAAAATTAAGTACTAACGTTTATCAAAAAATAAATAATACCTACATAAAAGCAAATATGAGGGATATTTTGGGAAATAGTATTGTAATACTTTTATCCAACAAAGAACTTAGTTTCTAAAATTAATAAAACAATAATTTTTTTTGAGACGGTCTCACTCTGTCACCCAGACTAGAGTGCCATAGTGCCAGACTGTCTCACAGCAACCTCAAACTCCCAGGTTTAAGCAACCCTCTTGCTTGAGCCTCCTGAATAGCTGAAATTACAGGTGCCCACCACCTGTGGTCTGGCTAATTTTTCTATTTTTAGTGGAGGTGGGGTCTCACTCTTGATCAAGTTTGTCTCAAAATTTTGAGCTCAAACAATCCACTGGTTTCAGCCTCCCAGAGTGTTAGGATGGTAGGCACAAATTGCTATAACCCAGAAACCAAAATAATTTCTAAACATTACAAAACAAGATATAAGATATTATAATACAGAGGAAAATGAAATAACAGACTAAATTAGGCATTCTATTAAAAGAGAGGGAGACAGAATGAATAAAAAAAATCCATAAATTGAATATATATGTGGAAAGATACTGAATTTTATTAGTAATTAGCAAAATGAAGAATAAGACCTTAATGATATACAGTTTATATAAATTATATTGGCAAGTACTTTATATGTTTGACAAATTAGTCATTGGTTAGTATGTATCAATCAACTCTTAACAGCAGTTGGCTTTAGTAGTTGACACATAATCTCTGGAATAATTTTATGACTATTTTTCAACATTTGTATGTCATATTTAATATTTCCATTATTAAAATGTGCTCTAAAGAATATTTATATATATATGCCCTGCATGACATTTACACAGACATGCCTAAAAATTTGATAATGATCAATCCCCCCCAAAAAAAAAAAATCTATGTGCACCAACATGCAAAGATCATTGAGAATAAAAATCATTAGAAAAATAGAAAGTTAATAAGAGTATGTTATCAAATTCAAGCAAAGGAAAGTAATTTGCTATGTACATATATATGTGTGTGTGTGTTTATTTTTGGCAGCCTCTGTGTATGTCTGTATGTGTATGTGTATATATATATATATATATATATGTGTGTGTATGTATACACATTTTAATAAAGGAAAAATATTATAGTATAATATATAATATATTAGAATTATAATATATACTGATAGAAAAAGATGAATACAAGTCACATTGAGCACCTCTTATAATTGCAGGAGTCAAACATGATCCAAGTATCACAAATTTAATACAGCTTTTTTCCTTTCTTAAAAAATATATATTTTTTTGGCACCTCTGTGTATGTGTGTGTATGTGTACATATATATGTGTGTATATATACATATGTCACATGTATGTATGTGTATGCATACATATGTCACATGTATGTGATAAAGCTGTTCAAAATTCTGATAGTGATGACAGTTGTGTGAAGACAGCACAGGTGCCTGTCATATATAAATAGATGTAATGGCAGTTATAAAGGTCTAGTTCTTGGGCAAATTGAGTGTTGGGTTCACAGATGTTTATTTTTATTATATTTAATAAGTATCATATAGGTTGCTTCTGATTTTTGTGTATCCAATTTTACATGCTATTTTAAAATGGCATTGTGACAGTCAAGGTCCTAGCAGAAAGGGACAACACACAAATTAGTCTAACTTGGTGGACAGTTTAATGAAATTAGTATCTACAAGGTTTGAACTGTCAAAACCCTAAGCATTGATGCAATTCCCCAAAATTAGTGATACCATTGTGGTATCACTGCTAGACTGTGTGTGTGATGAAAGGGAGCAGTCAGATCCAGGTGACTACCAGGACGGAGAGGTGGGTGGGCAGAGGAGCTCACCTCCACGGAAAAGGAGAGGGAGATGGAATGAAGGACCTCCAAGGAAAAGCATAAACCAGTCGGCAGCCACCTCACAGGAAGAGAGTCAAAGAAATAAATATCTTGAATGCACAGGACTCAAGGACCTCCACGGAAAAACATAAACCAGTCTGCAGCCACCTCACAGGAAGAGAGTCAAAGAAATAAATATCTTGAATGCACTCTTCCTTCCGCCAGTTTTCTCCTGTATTGGTTGGATCCAAGAAAAGAGAAGGAACGACAGATCTCTGTCATGTTGGCCACATAGGCTTCAACTTCCCAGAAAACAGGACAAGGTGATGAAAGTGTTTGCACCTGCAGGACCACGTGGAAGATTTCCTGCACAAAGTCTGGCCATTTGGTACTGCCAAAGCTCACCAAATAAGCATTGGTATATAGAACTTCCTTTTTAAAACTCATTATGCCTCTTGGGAATGTAATTTGTATTACAATATTGCCATAATTCAATACTGTATAGATACTAGCCAATTATCTACAGAACCTGGAGGGTGTTTAGGAATATAAACTCAGCCTTGGAACGATTTATGCTTTCTAGCCTTCTAATTTTTGTCTTTGAAGTTTGTGTCTTTCTCAAAATTAAGAGGTGACTTCACACAATTATGAAAATGTACAAACTACAGAAAAAAAAAAAAACTATTCTAATTAGAAGAAAGTCACTTTTTCTAAAATAGAAACCTCCAGTTTGTTCTCATCAGGTAAATTTGAATTCGCCTTGCCCCATGGCAGTCTGGAAAAATTAGATGTCTCATTTATCTTCATAAAGGCCAAATTCTTTCAACAGAGTGACTGTTCTTTGTACAGAAAATTAAGCTATTATTTTAGTACTATGCTCCTGTAGTCAGTAAAGATCTTTAAAGTGACCTTAAAATTAATTTGGTGTCTTTTTGATGAAGTTTCTGTGAAGTTTGGATTGCCTCTTAGATCTGTTGTTTCCATTTCCATAAAACCTGTATACAAGCAGAGAAGTGCATGTAAAGTTTAATGAGGACAACACAGTCTTAAGAATTAAGACTTTGTTCTTGCTCTTGCAATGAATTCGCATTGCCTGTAGGCAGCCTTTTAATTTATCTGGTACTCAGGTCCTTGGTAAAAGGAGGAATTTGAGCTAAGGTTCCTTTGAATACGAGCACAGTAAACTTTTATAACACACACACATAGGATCTGTGTTTGTGCTCAGGCTGTCCCAGCATCACTTAAAAATTTTTTCTTCTTATATTCCCTTTCTTTAAAAAATTCATTTTTACTTTTAGTTGCATTGGCTGACATGTTTAGAACCACAAAATATGCAACTATAAAGTATATCCAATTATTTACAGAATGCACGTTGCATTGTTATCGTGAAGACATGCATTTCTGAGTCACTCAAGTTATATATGAAATTATTAAAACTACAAAGATAAATATTATATTTGCAGGTTTCGTACATTTATTATATGAATGTACATTTGGGAAAATTATCAATTTACTGCGTTAATGCATTGGAGGACTCAGATTGTAAAGACATCAAATCTTCCTTAATTGATTTGTGGATTTAACACATTCCTAACCAGAATTCCAGCTGGGATTTTTATAAGTATAGAGAAAGTGATTTTAAAATTTAATAAAAAATCAAGGAAAGTCGAGTAGCCAAAATAGTTTTGTAAAAAGAAGAATCGAATGATTAAAATTAGTATCTACCAGTCACTTATTTGTGAAAAGATAGACATATAGATCAATGGGAAAGAAGAAACTGTCTAGAAATAGATGTATTCACAATGGTTAATTTGAGTTTTGACAAAGGTGCAAGAGTAACTAAACAAAAAAGAATTATCTTTTAAAATGTATTTTTGCAAGCAACTGTATGAATCTCAACCTAAACTTCATAGTTAATAAAGAAAGATTAAAAAATTGATCATTAGTCTAAATATAAACTATGTAATAACTCTAAATATTTTAGCATATTTTGTGAACCGGTCTTAAGTAGAGAGCTGTTAGGCATGACACTAAAATCACAGTCCATAAAAATAAATTTGATAAATTAGATTTCATGAATTAGATTTCATGAAAATTAAAAATACTTGCTCTGCAAAAGATGGTGTTTCGGTTGCCATTGTTGTTTTTGCTGGCCCTGGGCTGGGTTCGAACCCAGCAGACTTGGTGTATGTGGCCAGTGCCCTGAGCTATGAATACCACCTGCAAAAGATACTGTTCAGAGAATGGAATGGGAAGCCACTGCCTGCTAGAAAATGGGGTGAAAATCACATATTTGGGAAAATATCTTTATTCACAATATATAAAAAACCTTTAATGCTCAATAAAAAGAAAATAACCTAATTTAAAATGGGCAAAATATATCACTGGAAAGAACACATGAAAATGCATTCCACATTCTTACCCATTACTAAAATGCACGTTTAAACCATGGTGAACAATCCTTGCATACACATTCGACTGAGTAAAAGGAAAAGTACTGACAAATCCACATGCCCTTAGGAATGTGAGGCAACTGAAACCCTCGCAGGTTGCTGCTGAGAGTGCAGAGTGGTACACCGACCCTGGGACACGATTTGGCATTTTCTTATAAAAATTAACGTAAATGTAATGTACAATCCAGCGATTTCACTTTCACATATTGATTCTAGAGAAATGAAAACTTACATTCTCATTAAAAAGACAGATGAATTTATATGGTGACTTCATTCATAATCATCCAAAACAGGAAACAAATCCAATGTCCTTCAACTGAAAACAAACATCTATACCATGAAATTCTGCTCAGTCAAAAAGGACTAGAAGTTTTCATGACTGTCCGAGGCATGATGGTGAGTAAAACAAGCCAGATTAGAAAGGTTACATCATTTTTAATTTCTTTTTTAAATAACATCTTCCAAAATAGGAAACAATAGTGATGGAGAAAAGGTTACTGGCTGCCCGATGTTGAGTGAGGGGAGACTATGGATGCAGGAAAGAGCAAAGAGAGTTATTTGGGTGAAGAAACTGTTCAGTATTATAATTATTATAGCAGTTTCCTAAATTTATACTGTGTTTGTAGAATTATACGAAATTTAATATGCCATGTACAGACACAATTTATTATATGTATTATATGTAAATTAAAGACATAAAATGTTAAACATTTTGACAGAGATGATGGTAAAAATCTTAGGTCATTTAACGTCGAAGTGAGTCACTCCATACTCCCCAGTAGAGCTATACAGTACTATACTATAATAAAATAATACTTTTTAAATGTAATCTTGAAAGACTTAGACATCAAGTACCTTCCATATAGTCCTTTGGAATGTTAAAATTCACAGAAACATACATAATTCTCATAACAAGTAATAATTAAAATCTTTAAAATGTTTGATTTAAATTCTCAAGTTTTATCTGTCTTTATTGAAATGGAAGTTTAGAATAGGGGAAAAAGCTGAAGCTGTTTAAATTGGTGAAAATTTTTAGGGAAACTGTTGGGTGGTACAATGGAGGAGACTTAGAGAGACCCCTACTCTGTGCTGGACTTACCAGGAAAAACATAAGCAATTTTAAAATGTATATCCTGAGAAGTTATTTATAAAGTTCAATATATAAAAGACAAAAATACTAATAATTGATCCTTTATCACATAAATAAGAGTGCATATTTAAACAACATCCAATACACATAGCCATTAATTGTGAATGCCCTTTCTCATGACATGAATGTTTGTTCATATACACAAACACAAGATTACAGAGAAGACTTACCCTGTGATCATTTTTATCTTAACTATACATGCATATGACCAATGGAACCAAGAAAGAAAGAAAATAATCATGTGAGGAACTGGAATTAGAACTCTGTTTTGCCTTTTTTTTTCCAAAATGAAAAAAAAAAAAGATTATAATCATTTAAATAAATTAAGTAGTAAATAATACTATAATTTCTGGCAACTGTAAAGTACTCCACTTAGAGCCACCACCATACAGTCGGCCTCTCGACATCTTATGTTTCTACCAATAGTTTCTCTTTTCCTCATTTCCACTCACCAACCCACTTTGCAGTTAATTGGGTAAACATTATTGACCTTTCCCAGCTTGAGTTTATTAAGAAACTCCACAGATCAAGCATATTCACTTTAAACTTCATATACTGATCTTGATTTCTCTAAAACAGAATTCTCTTCATTTCAATTTTTTTTCATCTCTCTACTATGTGGCCCCCACGCCTAACTTTTTTCTTTCTAATTAGTTTATTGTCTCTGAGCAGGCATAAGTAATTAACTTCCATGCAATGACCTTTCTCTAATATGTGTTCCTTATTTGTGAAACTTTCCTTATGATAATACTCAGTATTCTCCAAACTTCTTTCCAAAAGGAACATATTGGCCTGCATCCCAGCAGCAGTGCAGAATTCCCACCAGCAGTGCAGAAGCATTCCCTTCTCTCCACATCCACGTACACAGTTATAATTTACTATCAACCCTGTTTACAGCTAATGCTGGATATAAAGTGTAATAAAATTCATTCTGCCCGTTTATTCTGGTAAGATGAAACTTCACTAAATGTAGTGACTGACACTTGCTGTACAACAAACTAGCAACCAGTGGCTAAGGTCCACCTCCAGCTGATGCCTTATCTGTGCTGTCACATCATCTTGCAATGCCTGAAAGCCTGTATACTTGTTACCTTGTGGTTTGCGGGTGATTAGGCTGCCCTTTATAATCCCATTCATCTCCAAGTCATTTTGTTTGCCTGCACGTACGTCTTCATCCCGGAGGCCGCATCAGAGTGAAATGCTCTTTTACAGGCCACAGAGTAAGAGTTAATAATTTCACTTACCAGGACCTCCACACAAGGTTCCAAATTCCATGTTATAACCTTATTTTGATGTGATGGTTTTGACTTTTTACAGAAATTTACTTCATATTTACAAGAAATGTTTCCATCATCTGTAACCCATGAATAATAAAAATGTCAAGAGCTCTGACATTTCTAGTTGTGTTGTTTCTTCTTTGACATAATTATTTCTTTAGTCTTTATATAGAAAATAATAGCGGTATTTGATACCCAAATATGCCTGAAGAATTGAACCCACATTGTACAGATGATCGCCTGAAAGAAATAGAGGTCTTAACAACTATAATCTAAAGGTCATACAACTTCCAAAATGCTTCAGCAGTTACTACTGATCCTTTAAAAGCTTCAAGTAAAAATTTTATGGTTCAAATAGCAGATGCAAATTGGCTTCTTCTTTCTCAGTCTGCCATTGTTGTTGTTTAATTTAATAAAGGTTATTTTAGCAAGGGTAAACAGAATTACGTCATAGTTTGTTGAGTTTTACCAGCTAGGAAAAAATAGAGTTTTTGAACTAATTTAAGCCATCACTTTTAAACATATTGACTATGTTTAACGGAAAGAAGAATCAACCCTGCTTACTGTGGAGCAGAAGCCTTCCTGCTCCGCTTTGCGGTTTAGCCTCCCTTCCAGGAAACCATTCCATCCTGTCATACTCCACCGTTATTGTTTTACACAAACCTGCCTCCTGACTCTCTGAGGCTTCTACCTCCAAGGTCAGAGGACTGTTAAGTTCCATGCACGTTAAATAAATGGTTACTGGTATCATCACGTGCAACTCTCTCTATCTCTCCTCTAATTTCTAGTGTAGATCATTCTTGGATTTTTCAGCTTTAAGAGATGAAAAATTGTTGCAATTTCAATGTATTTTAAATTTTTTATTTTGATCTTTTTCTGGGCTTGCAATATACAACACATGAGATATTCAATACTTCATCATAAAACTAGATGATTTTCCCTAACTGTAAACTAATTCAGTGTTCTGAGCACCGTTAAGATAGGCTACGCTAGGATAAGCTATATTAGGTGGGTTAGAGATATTACATCCATTTTTGACTCATATTTTCAAGTTACACTGGGTTTGTGAGGATGTGACCCCATTCTAAGTGAAGAGGGAACTCCTCGTTAATGAGCACATATAAGTCACTCTTTTTCTTTATCCTCCAGGCAGCATTCTGTAATTTAGTCCTGTGAAACCCTTTCCAATGGTCAGTAAGCTACTCAGCCTAGATAGTTCATCTTGTATCAACGTTTCTTTCTTTTTAAATCTGAAAAGATAGTTACCCTTGACAGGGCTATTTTCAGTAAGTTTTTAATTGATATATTATTCATCTTTCTATTTTCAAAAGATTCCAAAGAAAGGTCCACATTTAATTTTTCTTGCACATCGTAACTGAGCATTTTCTTCCACATTTTCTGCTTATTAATTCTTGTTTTTAAAATCCTACCTTCTCATTTGTAAGACAATGTGCTTCAGAAAAATAAAATAACTGCTAATACTTAGCACTTACTATGTATCAGATACTATTCTATAAAAGAAACTCATTATTCAGTTATACACACTTACACACACACACACACACACAGACATGCACTATGTAAACATACCCTAAGAAACTGAAACTTGTCCAGGACAGAGAAGTTGCAGCTTTGATATTTGAACTACATGATTTAGTTCTGGAATTCTGATTCTCAAATTTTAATTCCTTCTCTTAAAAAACTTAACACCTCATCCACAAAAACCTCAAATTTAGTAAATCCAATACAGAATTCAATAAACTTCATTTCTTATATAATCAATTCTTCATATGTCTTCCACTTTCAAATAATTCAGGAAAATATCTAATACTTTTGAGTCTTAATTCCTTTATCTAAAAAAATGAAGGCCTACTTCTTAGGATTACAATGAAGATTGTAACCTTTATATTTCATATTGTATATTTAAATTATTCTAAGCACACACCATATTTTCTTTATTCTCTCATGAAATAATGGACACTTATGCTGATGCCACATCTTTGAATTTTGAATTGTGTTATGATAAATATTAGAGAGCAGGTGTTTGCTGGGCAGACGTTTTTAAATTTAACTAAGACCCATGTATTTATTTTTATGATTATTAAATTTGTCTTTGGGGGTCTTAGTCATAAATTCATTCCCAAGGCCAATGTTGAGAGAAGTTTTCCTCCATTTTCTCTAACATTTTTAGGTTTTCACATCTTGAATTAATTTTCATATGACAAGAGATAGGGGTGCCATTTTATTCTTCTGCATGTGACTATTCAATTTTTCCACTTCATTTATTAAACAGGGTCTCCTGTGCCCCTGGTTGTGGTCTGCTTTGTTGAAGATCACTGGGTTATACTATATGATTTTATATATAGGTACTCTATTCTGTTCCATTGGTCCTTGCCTCTCTTTTATATAAGTACCATGCTGTTCTGGTAACTATCCTCTGAAAGCATTATTCAAAGTCAGGTAATGCGATGCCTCCATATCTTTTTCTTTTGCCTAAGACATGAGACTATTCATGCTCTTTTTTGGGTTCCAAATGAATCTTAGTAATGTTTTTCTACATCTGTGAAATATAATGATTTTTTGATGGGAATTGCATTGAATCTGTAAATCACTTTGGGTGGTAAAGATTTGTAAACAATGTTGATTCTGCCAGTCCATGAGCAAGGAATTTTTTCAATTTGCTTATGCCAAATATCATTTTCTTTATCAATGTTTTATAGTTCTCTTTGTAAATATATTTCATCTCCCTGGCTAAGTATATTCCTAGGTATTTCATTTTCTTTGTAGTTGTTATGAATAGGATTGAGTTCTTGATTTGACTCTCAGCTTGTCGGATGTTACTATGTAGAAAAGCTATTCATTTGTGTACATTGATTTTATAAACTGAGATTTTGCTGAATTTATTTACAAATTCTAGAAGTCTTTAGGTGGAGTACTTAGATTTTTCTAGATATGAGATTATATTATCAGCAAAGAGGAATGCTTTGACCTCCTCTTTTCAGATCTGGATGCCCTTTGTTTCTTTCTCTTGCCTGATTCCTGTGGCTAGGAGTTCCAGTAGAGTATAGAGCAGGCGTCCTCAAACTCTGGCCTGCGGGTCACATGAGGCAGTGTGAATTGTATTTGTTCCCGTTTTGTTTTTTACTTCAAAATAAGATATGTGCAGTGTGCATAGGAATTTGTTCATAGTTTTCTTTTTTAAACTATAGTCCGGCCCTCCCACGGTCTGAGGGACAGTGAATTGGTCCCCTGTTTAAAAAGATTGAGGATGCCTGGTATAGAGTATTGAATGGAAATGGTGCCTTTGGACACGCTTGTCTTACTTCATTTCCTAAGGTGAGTGCTTTCAGTTTTCCCCCATTCAGAGTAATGAATTTGTCATACATGGTTTTTATAATTTTTGAGTTACATTCCTTTTGTGCCTAGTTTGTTGAAGTTTTTTTCATGACAGGATATTCTATTTTGTTTTTTTCTGCATATCTTTTGATAATCTTGTAAACTTTGTCTTTATTTCTGTGCACATGGTAAATCATATTCATTGGTTTGTGTATGTTGAACCTTCCTTGCATACCTGGGATGTAACCCGCTTGATCATGGTGAATTATCTTTTTGATAGGTTGTTGAATTTAGTTTGCTAGTAATTTGTTGAAGATATTTGCATCTCTTTTTTCACGAGGGATATTAGTCTGTAGTTTTTGTTGTTGTTGTTGTTGTTGTTGTTGTTTGTTTTGTCCTTTCCTGACTTTGGTGTGAAGGTGATATTAGCTCCAGGTAATGAATTAAGCTTGATCCTCCCTTTTCAATGAAGTGGAATAATTTCTCTAGGATAAGACCCAATTCTTAGCAGGTCTGGCATAGTTTTACTGTGAATCAATCCAGTCTGGGGCTTTTAATTGGGGAAAGAGTTTTCATTACAGTTTTATTCTTGCTGCACATTACTAGTCTGTTCAGGGTTTACACACATGTGTCTTCCTGATTTCGGCTTGGCAGTTTCTGTGTTTCCATGTATTTATCCATTTCCTCTAAGTTTTGAGTGCACAGAGGTGGTCATAGTATTCACAAATGATATTTGTATCTCTATGGTATCATTGCCAGGTCTTCTTTTCCATTTATGATAGATCTTATTTGAACTCATTATCCTCTATTTCTGGATAATGTGGCTAGTAGTAATTGATTTTGTGTATCTCTTATAAAGAACTCACTTTTTGCCTTGTCCATCCTTTGTATTTTCATTCTGGTTTCCATTTCATTTGGTTCTGCTCTGAGGTATGTTGTATCTCTTCTTTCACCAGATTAGGGTTTGGTTTGTTCTTTTACTAGTTATTTGAGATGTGATATTAGGTTGTTAATTTGTTATCTTGCTATCATTTTGATGTAGACATTTAAGCATAATGAACCTTTCTCTTTACTTTTCCCCATAATTTTGAAAGCTTGTTTCCTCTTTGTTATTCTCTTATGAGAATCTTTCATTTCTTTCTTAATTTCATTATTGCCCCAATAATCACTCATCAGCAGGTTGTTTAATTTCTGTGACTTTATGTAGAGTTGAGTGTTTCTCTTGAAATTAATTTCTATTTTTATTTCACTTTACTTTGAAGATACATAAAATACTTTTGATTTTATTTAATTTGCTGAGATTTGTTTTGTGGGCAAAAAGATGATTAATCATACAAAATTTCCCATATGCTGATGAGAAGAATATGTTTTTAGAATTTGTTGGATAGACTGTAATATAAATGTCTGTTAGGTCCATTTGTTCTAGAGTCCTAGACTGCTAGAGTACTAGTCATAAATCCAGTGTTTATTCATTTTCTCCTTCAATGATCTGTTGAGTTCTCTCATTTGGATATTAAAGTCCCTGGCAATTAAGGCACTAAGGTTAATTTATTTTCTTAGATCTAGAATAATTTGTGCCATTAATCTAGGTTTTATGTGTTCTGTATATTATGTGTATGTATATTTCTGATAGTAACATCTCCTTGCGAATATGTTCTCTTTACCATTATATAATGACCATCTTTCTTTAACCATTGTTGGTTTAAAGTTCATTTTATCTGATATTAGAATGGCTACACTTGCTTGCCTTTGGATTTATTTGCATGGAATACTTTTTTCCACTCCTTTACCTTAAAGTTTATGCAAACTCTTCTGGGTTAGATGTGTTTCTTAGAAACAGAAAATAGTCAGATGCTTTTCCTTCCATTTAGTCAGTCAATATGTTTTACATATGGCAATCAGACTGTTCATGTTATATGTTAATATTGACATATGGGGATGCTATTCTGTTTACCACATTGTATAATAACTTGTTTTGTTATCCTTATGCTACTTCTGGGTGTTTTTACACAGGGAGTATCTATTTTACTGTTCTATGTATAATATACCTTTTGGCATTTTTGGTAGGGAAGACCTAGTAGTAACCAATTCCTCTGGTGTTTACTTGTCTGGAAAAGTCTTTATTTTGCCATCATTTATAAAACTTAGTTTTACAAGACACGGATTTTTTGGCTGGTAATTGTTCTGAATAAGAAAACTAAAAATTGAGCTCCAATCTCCAATATTCTATAACAGCAGTTTTCAACCTGTGGGTCGCCACCCCTTTGTAACAATGAAAATACATGGAGGCTTTAGGAAGTTTGATAACCACTGTCCTATCAAACTCTGCTGAGAAATCTGCTGTTAGGCTGACTAATATTCCCATGTATGTTATTTGTTACTTTTATCTTGCAGCCTGTACAATCTCTTTCATTTTGACTTTGGCTTGGTTGATGTCTTGGATATGTTCTATTTTCTATGAATCCTTCCTGTGTTTGATGGTCATCTTATATCTGAGTATCTGAATCTCTGATAATACCAGGGAAATTCTTCTCAATCATTCCCTGAAATAGATTCACCATGATTTTGCTTTTTTTCTCCTTTTCTTTTAGAATACCTATAATTCATATGTTGATTTGTTTTACATAGTTCCATGTTTTCTGAATGACTTTTCATTCTTTTTTTTCTTTTTTCTGCATCTTTGACTGAGGGAGTTAGTTAGAAAGCCTTGTCTTCAACCTATAAGATTCTCTCCTCTACTATGTCTATCCTGTTGTTGAAACTTTCTGCTGTATATTGAAATATTATAAATTACTCTTTCAATTTTGTTTAAGTTGTATTATACCATTTCTCATATTGTCTGTTTAGTAATTTTTTCATTTTTTTCATCATATTCTGCAAAAAAATTTTTGGTTTCATTGTGTTGGTTATTTTTTGTTTGTTTGTTTGTTTGTTTGCAGTTTTGGCCAGGGCCAGGCTTGAACCCGCCACCCCTGGTATATGGGACTGGTGCCGCACTCTTTGAGCCACAGGCACCACCCTCTTTGTGTTGGTTTTTAAGTTTCTCTGACATTCCATTCATATTCTTTGCCATTCATATTCTGAATTCCATTTGTGAAATTTTTACAAGTTCCTTTTTCTTGGGCTATTGCTGTGAATTGATTGTAATCTTTTAGAGATGTCAAACAAGCTTTATTTTTTTTTAATGTTGTCAGAATTATTCTGCTGGGTTTTTTTTCTTTCTTTCTTTTTTTTTTTTTTTTTATCTGCTATCACGTCTTTTAGCTCATATTTATGATTCACCTAATCTTTACAGATAGGAACTCCTCGAGTCAGTAAGAAGAAGTCACTAGATAGCTTTATTCTGTCTGACTTTGGAGGATTGACTCACTAAGAGAGGTGTACCTATACTGAGATCCTCTAATGCAGCTGTTCTGTGCATTATCTTGTTCCCCTGTTGTTGTCATAGTCTAAGCCAGTGCTGGGGCATGTTTCTACAGAGTGGTTGTTTAGTTCCCAGGCCACTGATAAAAGGTTGGGCAGGTGGCTGGATGAATCCTTCTCTATGGGGGCAGGTATTATGTATGTTTGCTCTACTCAGGTCTCTTTGTCACAGTGGGTGTGGCAGATTAGTGTGCTATAGGACATTGGTGGGCAGCTGTATATTTTGAGAAACCTTTGTGAGTACCTATGTTTGTCATAAGACTATAGACAGTGACAGAAAGAGGGTCATGTCACCTTCGTGGGCACCTGGGAAGGTTGCATGAACTTGCCAGATGCTTGAGTGAGTTGAGGGACTGCAGTTGGTCACAAGACAAGTCACAGGACTTTGGAAGGCAGCTAGACACTTCTTGGGAGCTTGGCTGGTGCCTAGGCAGGTTGTGGTACATTTAGCTGCATCAAGGCAGCTTGCCAAGCTACAGTAGATGTACTGAATACCCATGTTAGGAGACATATGATACCCTGGTGAGAAGTCAGAGTAGCTGAGGTTCTCCCTCTGTCTGGTCCAACTGAAGCAGTTGATGCTTCAGTGCTACTTAGATGGCATTGTCAGTGCTATTGAGATGGTAAGATAGTTACAGGGCAGCAGCATATGCTGAGGCCAGTGACAGTGGGCACCTACTCTGCTTAGATCCCTGGGATCTAAGTACAATGCATATAAGACTTCCTGCCCTCTCTGCTCCCTCCCAGGCCTTCAGGATTAATGAGGAGGTGGCTGCTGAGGAGCTTATCCCTCTGCAGACTGGGCACTCTGGGGCACAGAGGGCAGAATGGCATTTATTCCAGGAATCTGGGATAGGAAGTTGGAAGGATCCTATGGTGCCTACTTGCTGGTGCAGGATGCAGTGGTGCTACAGTCTCCAAGTGGCTGCTAATCAGTTCAGAGTCCTGTTTTGTTGGGGGATGCCCCTCATAATGAGTGTTACGGCGTTTTCTGGGTGTGTTCAGAGCGCTAAAGAATCTCTCCCCTGACCCCTCCCCATGTGCAGATGCTTCCTCCAGGTACCTTCTGACCTGGCCAAGTGGGTTCCCTCACCTGTCTCTCTTCCACTTCAGGTGTCTCTAGTTACTCTAATAATTCACAGTGCTCTGAAACAGCCCATCTGTGGGTGAACCTTTACCTGGAACCTTTCATTGTTTCTTTCAGAGTAGCAAGTTCAGGCTGCTTGTGTGAATAGTCTGTCATGTTGGCCCCTTCCCTTTCTTTATTTTTAACTTAAAATTCAAATAATTTTGCTGGTGTACATCTCAGAGCTCACAATTCTTCACAAATTTGGGGCTAAACAATTTTTTTTTTTTTTTTTTTTTTTTTTCCAGTTTTTGGCTGGGACCAGGTTTGAACCCACCACCTCTGGTATATGGGGCTGGCTCCCTACTCCTTTGAACCATAGGACCCGTCCATAAACAATAATTTTTTAAATGTTATTTCATATTCTCTCTCTCTCTCTTTGTGTGTGTGTGTGTGTGTGTGTGTGTGTGTGTGTGTGTATACAGAGGGAGATAGAGAAATAGATATAGATATCCTTGCCTGTTTTATTGGTGGTTCATCTCAAGTCTTTTATTTCTTAACTTCATTTTCATTTTTAAATTGTTTTCATAACTCTAGTCTTCTGTATTATCTCTTAGAAAATGTGTAATTTAACATTTATGATATAATTTTATTCTTTTAGTATTTTTTAAAACTCCTTCTACATTTATATAGGGTGTTTTTGTTTGTTTGTTTGTTTGTTTATAGTATACGTGCCCTTTCTGAGTTTTTGAATTTCTGACCGTAGACATTTTTGCATGTCTGTAAATGGTTGTTTAATAATAATGTAGTTTAGTTTGCAATGTATTGTTTCAGTTTATCTCTCTTCTTCATTGCTCTGTAAAACAATAATTTTAGTCCTGATAGAAATGACTAATCCCTCAGCTTGATCAGGAAAAGTGTAAGATTTCTCTGGAATATCTGGTTCCACGACAAAAGCAATAAAAAAATAATGGAGAATCACTTCTTGGGTTCTTGGCTAAGATCAAGTGTAAAGAAGAATGGGTATGAGCCATATATTGGACCCGGCTTATACTGGCATGTGAAAGTTAATGTTTATGTTAACCAAATAATTTTATTCTCATCTCCTGTTTTATTAGCCTACATACATCTTTCTTACAGTACTATTTGTTTGTAATGTCTCCCACCTTTTTTTGGTAGCCTAGCAGTAACACAGTAATTAGAATTTAAAATTCTATTTCTTAGTCAAAAGTACTTTTTTTCCCTTGGTCAAGTTAAGATTGATTTCTTTAATCAACTGTGACATTTTTAAAAATTAAGTTTTTAAAAATTAAATTGTATGTCTTCTGATCTTTGTGATAATATTTTGTTTCTGCAAGCTTCTTTCTTTTCTTTTTTTTTTTTTTGAGACAGAGCCTCAAGCTGCCGCCCTGGGTAGAGTGCTGTGGCATCACAGCTCACAGCAACCTCCAACTCCTGGGCTCAAGCAAGTCTCCTGCCTCCGCCTCCCAAGTAGCTGGCGCTATAGGCGCCAGCCACAACTCCAGCTATTTTTTGGTTGCAGCTGCCATTGTTGTTGGCAGGCCCTGGCTGGATTTGAACCCGCCAGCTCAGGTGTATGTGGCTGGTGCCTTAGCCACTTGAGCCACAGGCGCCAAGCTCAGCTTCTTTAATTTCACCTGTTGTGTCTTTCTCTTTATCATCAAACATCCAAAGGACAAATTCTCTATTCAAGAAAAAACAATTCCCCTGAAGTATGCCTTTCCTAAATTTCAAAATCAATACCTTCTTTTCGATTTACTACTGACCAGTATCTCAACCTGTATGTATATTACTCCTGTTCCAAATACTTCCTCATATATTGTGGGGTTTTTTTTTTCTTTAAAAGATGTAATATGGATTGTACAACTCAAAACATGTCAATAAGTTCTATTTTATTTATTTATTTTATTATTATTATTTATTTTATTTTTGTGTGTAGAGACAGAGTCTCACTTTATTGCCCTCAGTAGAGTGCTCTGGCGTTACAGCTCATAGCAACCTCCAGCTCCTGGGTTTAGGCGATTCTCTTTCCTCAGCCTCCCAATTTAAGTTCTATTTTTGTATAGTTTCCCTGTAACCCTTCGCTGGCATGGTCTCTAGAGAATGCATTGCTGTTATTGAATATTTTTCTATCAATAGATGAAATAGTTTAATTTACCATCTTTTCTATATGCATGTGTTTTAGAATGGGGAGATAAAGGGCTCCCACCATTGTATCATGAAAACCTAGATTTTTGGTTTGGAAATTCTTCTATGACTGAAACATGACATTTGAAATGGAAGAGGTGGGAAAATCCTGAGATCTGAGTGAAAGTTTAAGTATAATAATTAGAAAAATGAAAATAACTGTAGATAGAAAATGTACAGGTTTCTAAAATGAAAAATAATTTACATGGGAGAAAACAAGGGTATTGTTTTTCACTACTTTATCTGCTTTTCACTACTATAAAGGAATGTCTAAGGCTAAGTAATTTTAAAAGATAATAAGTTTGTTAAGTTCATAGTTGTACAGACTGTCCAAGAAGCATCAAGCCATCATCTGGTTCTGGGGAGAGATAGAAGGATCTTCCACTCCTGGCCAAGGGTGAAGGGGGAGCAGGCTGTCTCAGGACAGAAAAGTAGCAAAGGAGGGAGGAGGTGGTGAGAGGCTGTTTTAAAAACAGTTCTCAAGGGAACTAACAAAGTGAAGATCACCTATTATTACAGGGAAGGCTCAAGGCCATTCATGAAGGATCTTCCTCTATGACATAAACCACTCCCAGCAGGCCCAACATTCCACATTTGTGCAATCCAAACATCCAAACAAGGCAACAAGATCATTCAATACTTGGCTTTTTGGAATTAAGACTTAATGAGATGATGGAGTGTCATAAAATTTTGTGAGCCCTGATTATTAGTCTATCTACAATATTGAGTAGTAGATACCATCTGGCTCAACCCTATCTGAGCATAGTAAACAAGTGAGGAACTTAAGCCAGAATAAAAGTTTTTCATTTATATGCTGTGTCTTATGTACAGTTACATGTCATAATGTATTTACAAAGAAATTAATATTTAATTTTCAGAGTTACCATATCACTACCAATTGGTAAACAAAATTGGTAGTTTACCAATCACTACCAATTGGTAAACAAGGAGATTGTTGCTCAAACAGTTTAAGTTTTAAATGTTCCCATGGTTAAATAGATAATAAATTGCAAAGCAATCATTCAAAGTTATGTCTAAGCACACTTATATTTTTAAAAGTAAACTAAAATATTAGCCAATAAATAAATACTTTGCTCTACATAAGTCATTTATAAAGGTAAAGTCAGCCATCTGAATTCACAACTTCCATTGTAGGAATCTCCTCATCTAAGTTGGAAGAAATATTTTGAAGGGTAAATATCAACATCTTGACATTTTATTGCTTGTCCATAGAATTCTCTGCCCTAGTCAAGGCATGTCAGAATGGATTTTACTACAGGAAATAGATTAGTTCAGGAGGTCAAGCCAGTTCTGGGCAATTCCTGTTTTACTCTAAAAGAAAACACTGTGATTTTCTTAACTTAAGTGGATATTGACTTCTACTATGGAGAAGATCAAGAGTTATTATCTCAAATGATAGCCAAAAGACTGGTTGACAACTATTGATGTGGAGAAATCACAGCAGGCCACCAAGGCACCACTGAACCTGAAGGAAGATCTTGTGTGCCTTGCACAGCAGGAGAAGGCCAATCTCACATCACGAAGAGAGACCTTGCTAGCAACAGGGATATTAAAGTGTGTCTTTCTATGTACTAAGTGTGTGGTGTTTCTCTAATGCCTTAGTAGTTTTGATACTGACAGCAGCTATTTGTAGAATTAGAGGGTCAGAGATGAAAATAGGTATAATGATATGAAAGGTATAATGATATGGAAGCCTTAATTCCTTGGTAAAAATAATGCTTAATGAGTCATTTGAAATGACCCTGCTTTATACTCATGTATGTTTAATAGTAAATCCAATTTGTGAAAACATGCAATTTATTTAAACATTTTTTAACAGGGTTAAATTTCCATTGAATACCAAGAACACATCACAAAATATTAGATAAGTAGGAATCTTAACAATTGTTTAAAAATGGTATCTTTAAAGAATAAAATAAATGTACCTGTATACTGTTCCAAAAATCTTCTAGAGGTAGAATAAAAGGTTTATGGATTTAAATTCTTTGTTGTCTGGCATCCTATGGGACAAGCCTGGCTAAATATAGCCAGAAATGAAGCCCCATGAAGCTAGATTGAGTAAACACAATGCAACCTCTTCCTACTTTTGATAAGATGAAAATGCAATGTTCCTCCTGCTAAATAAAAGCAAAAAGACACATCCCCAAATACCAGTCAACAGTCCATAGACTGTGTACAAAACACAAAAGGCAAGGAAGAAAAGACAAGATGGAGGCAGGATGAAGATTAGTATGGTCAGTGCCCTGGGATGACCCCCAAAGACCAGAGGGAGGCAGGGTAAAGATGAGTATGGTCAGCTGTGCCCTGGGATGACCCCAATGACCAGAGGGAGGCAGGGTGAAGATGAGTATGGTCAGCTGTGTCCTGGGATGACCCCCAAAGTTCCTCACCCTCTGGTTTACACACACCTCCTCCCTGTTATCCCTTCAAATACTAAAGTGCCACTAGGAAGTGAATTTTCAGTTCTAAATAAGGTATTGAGGTCCCAACACAGCTGACTTTAAGTTTGGGAAAGTATTCTCAATGAGCTGGACCTAATCTGGTGAGGTCTTGAAGGGACTGGGCTTTTCATGGGGAGAGAAATAAAGTTCAGTGGCTGTAACATAAGGAAGTTGTCCATTTCTGGTTTTGAAGATGGTAGAAGCCACATGATAAGTAATGCAACTGCCTCTTGTAGCTGACAGTGCATCTGGTACTGAGTATCTGTATTTTACAGCAACTTTACTGAGCTTGGAAGATGATTCCATCCTCAGATGAGAACAATGAACAGCCACGAACCTGATTTCTACTTAGTGAGTCTTTGATCAGAGAACTCAGTCTTGCCACACCTGAACTTTGGGTCTACAGAACTACGAGTGAATAAAAGGGCATATTCTTAAGCTCCTGAACTCATCAAAAGTTGTTATACAAACATAGAAAACTAATGCAAGAGAAGAAAGAGTAAAATGTTGCTATGTTAATAAATAGAAATAATTTAAATTCTTGGTTAAAAGATGAACATTATTGGTTTTTATCCATACAAATAACAAACATTATGTATCAAGCACAACTTAATAAAAATAAGAATAACAGCATTAACAAAAAAGCTTAATATAATGTTAATGGTGATTAGATGAGCAAATCAAACAGAAATGGTAGAAGTGGACAGATCTGTTTTATATAATATAAAGTTAAAGATGAAAGATCACAGAGATAAAAAGAAGTACCATTAGTAAATACAAAAACATATTATCTATGAGGAAGATAAAACAGTTAGTAGAGAATCCAGTGTCCACTGGATAACTGAATATGCTAATATTAAATACAGACCGTCATATATATATTAGATGCATATCATAACTTATGAATGAATTCTTTATTTTCTAAACATAGTATGGCAGACTCTTTTTTTTTTTTTTTTTTTTTTTTGTAAAAGGCTAGGCAGAAATATTTTAAGCTTTGCAGGCCATAAAGTCTGTATTGTAAGTACTGAAGTCTATTGTTGTATTGCAAAAACCAGAGAAAATATGTAAATATGTTCACTGACCAAAAATTTATTTTTAGATAATGAGACTTAAATCACAAACAATTTTCACATTATGAAACAGTACTCTTCTTTTTACTTTTTTCCAAACATGCAAAAATGAAATGACAATATTCTTAGTTTATGGAGAATTAAAAAAAAAAAAAAAAAAGATGTTCCTAATTTTGCCTTTGGCCGTAGTTTGCAAACTGCTGATCTAAATTCTTCTTGTTCTGGAATCAAACACCTGAGGACTAAGAGTAACTCTTTTACTTCTCAACTCATAATTACAATTCTCATTACTTATCATCATATGCAAAAGAGCTTCAGACAGAAAGGATGGTCCTCATTTCTACTAGCGTGGTGTAATAACTCCGACAGTTACATGTGGTCCAACTTTGCTGGCCTTTCTTCAGTCCACCAATCACAAAGTAAATAAAAGAAGGAATTTTCATTGGTGACCAATCAGTCTGTTTTTTCCCAGATCTCTCAGTGACGGGCCACAGTGCCTTCATTACTTCACACACAGATGGTAAGGCGTGTAGCTGTGTCGTCCCTTGTTGGGTTCAAAGCAAAACTTGCCCTTTTCCCTTGGGTTGGTTCACTGAAAAAATCAACTCAGTTTTGGTAAATTAACAAGAGGAAAGTTTGTTTCCAAATACCAAGCACTTGGGGGGAACCCCAAGAAGGATTTCCCAACATTTTAGTGATGGTCAGTAGCTTTTAAAGACAGGGAGGAGGTAGTGTGTGGAAAGTATACGTGCAGCATTTGGTTGCTAAGAGGGATGTGTGTAGATGGGTGAAAACAGATTGGTTTGCAGATCAACCTGAGAGACAAGTTGTCCTTCAAATGACCTTAAGTTCAGGTCTATGTGATAAGGAATCCACGGCCCCTTTTCTGATTCTAAATCAGGTTACTCAGGTTTTATAGAGGAGAGGCCAGTACTTTCTGATCAAAAATGACCTTTTTACTTAAAATATTCTTTATACTAATGAATCAACTTTGGGGGGTGAAATTTCCTTAGTTCCTTTACCCTTTATCTGTGATGAATTCATGTGACAATAAAAAATAAATGGGTAATTGAAAGAGAAAATCACAATGAATTTAAAGGGCAGCAAAGAGTTAAAAAGTGGTAATAGTGAAAGGAAATCTGAATTAAATGTAAATTGAGTGTGTGAGAAATAGGCGACCATGGGAATGTTGACAGGGCTGCTGTTCAAGAGACGCTAGATGAGCAGCTGCAGGAACTCAAAGCAGGCAGGCATCGTATAAATGAGGAAATGTTTGCGACAAAAATGATGAAGACGTTCCAGAAGGAACCGATGTGGGAAAAAAAGCTCACACTAAGAAAATCTTCGAGTATTTTATGATATTCAGAGTGAAAAGGGGCAAAATATTAGAAGCAGACCTAAGCTCAGAAAGGAGCATGACATTCTATAAGAGCAGAGCAAAGACGTTCATCCCATATGACAGGTCTTACAATGGGATCGGAGCAAAGCACTGGTCAAAGTACTTTTGCCAAGTTTTCATAAAAGAATAAAATACCTAATTCTCAATGTCTCTCAAGGTTAAAATACAATATGTTAAATAAATATCAGTTGTACTAATTCTCCTTTTCTCTATAGATTAATATTTTTGCTTTGACTAAAATATTTCAAAGTCCTGGCACAGGTGCAGTTTTCCCCATTGGCCATTCAGATTGCTGTGCACAGCTTTAGTTTCTGCCATCATGTTAGCGCCTCACACAACCGTGCACGGCAAGGACCCCTGTGCGTGTGGCAGTGGTGGTGGTTGTACATGCATACATCTGTGTGTTTGTTATAGGATCATTTAACATAACAGTTTTTGTGACATCAAGTAGTCAAAATTGTATACACATTTAAAGAAATAAAAAAACTGTATTAAAATTGTAATACTCAGGCAGTGCCTGTGGCTCAGTGAGTAGGGTGCTGGCTCCATATACTGAGGGTAGCAGGTTCAAACCCACCCCCAGCCAAACTGCAGCAAAAAAAAAAAAAAAAAAAAAAAAAAAAAAAAAAGCGGTGCATTGTGTCGGGGGCCTGGGGTTCCGGCAACTCAGGAGGCGGAGGCAACAGAATGGCCCCACCCCAACCGCGGGAGG